>JAQPPZ010003980.1:0-96662 GCA_028583015.1 Wollemia nobilis | reverse complement strand
TGTATACTCTTAACTACAATGGTTAATGTATTGTTTTACAGGGTGTGCTAATCCCACCCATCCTTTTTTGTATAACTAAACATTATTTTATTAATATAATGGCTTTTTCATCATTAAAAAAAAAAAAACCACTTCTAAAATTTTAAAATTTAAATTTTTATATTTTTCTTGAAACACATCATTCTTTCTTTATTTTCATTTTTATTTAAAATAATTTTTATTAATTTAAAGTTAAATTTTAGCCAATGTAGTTCCAGCATTATGTGGTATCCAGATTAAAGAAACTTCTGCACACCTTTGGTGGGAAAAGGTGCATTTTTTTACGTGGTATCCATATTAAAGAAACTTTTGCACACCTTTGGTAGGAAAAGTTGCATTTTTGATGACATGTTTTTTTATAATATATAACAACATGTTTTTATATATATAAAATAGTTTCAACTTCTAAAAAAATTCAAAACTTTAATTAGTACGATGTCTAGTAGAATCATTAGACCCAAAATTGAATTCATTAATTTGTGCTCACCCATCTTTGAATTTAATATATGATGCCGTTGGCACACTAAGTTCATTGGGGTTTTATCTTAATAATCTGAGGTAGAACAACTACACCCAAAATTGGGTTTGTTAATTTGTACTCACCCATCATGAATTTAAAGTTATTAATAAATGATGTCGTTGGCACAGTATTAATAAATAATTTTGTTGTTAATGTCGTTATTGCAATAACCTGAGTTTGAATCATAAAATATCTTCGAAAAATATAGCCTCTGGTTATTATACTCTGCATTAATTTAAAGCTTTCAATAAATAGTTACCCAATAATATTTTATGTGCGAATAATAAAAAATAAAAAAACAACTATATCGATATAAAAATAGTATTGACCAATACAAAAGAGTGAGTGCAGGTTGCAAGATAATAAACTTATATTATTGTTCTATTATTTGTAAATGATATCATAACCTACAAAGAAGTGTCCACGTTGCAAAGCCGCGATAATAAACTTAAGCTTATCGTATAGTTCTATTGTTTGTAAACGATATCATAACCCACAATGCTCATAATAATGATAATGTATTAAATTTTATGTCAAAAGAATAATTTATTTATTTACAATTATGGCAAGGTTTAAGAAGGATTTAATACATCATAGAAAAGAATACTTATTTAATGTATACTTATTTAATTTATAAGAGAGCTACCTTAAATTAAAAATTGAAAATATGTACTTTAAATTTATATATTTAAAAAATAAATAATTGAATATGTAAAGAATCTTGTTTACAAGTTTTAAGTTTTATATTTAATTATATTTATATTGTTTATAGATAAACTTTCTATTATTTAAAAATAAAATATAAATTATTGTTTTTTTATAATTTAAATTATTTGAAAGATGTTTTAATAAAAAAATTTAAAATTTATGCATGAAAAAAATTGTAGACAAAAAAAAATATAATATATTTATACTATTGTCATATTTAAAAAAAAAAATTGTATACAAAATTTCATCGTTATAAAAATAGAGTTTAAATATACTCTTTAGTATAACATTTTATGCATGAAAAGATGATTTGTAGAGAAAAATATGATATATCTATGTCATTGCCATGTCTTTCAAAAATTTCATGTATATTACTTAGAGTTTCATAACATTCATAACAAAAATAAGAATTCCCTATGTTAACCAGTTTTTGCTATAGACAATCCACAATCCCCTCTCTCTCTATATATATATTATAATGTTGGACTATAAGTATTGATATTCCAAACAAAATATATAATTAAAAATTTCCAAGAGGAATAAAAACTATGGATAATCCAAAATTTATTTTTCTTGAATAAAAATATGTAATTTTCATTTTTAAGTTTGAAAAATAAGTACAATGCTATGGGTATGAAGTATCCTCAAGGATTAATGAACTAAGAGAAGTATTGGCCTCCCTATTATAATATGTTACAATCAACTTACAATCTAAAAAAAAATCCTAATAACAAGATTCACATCTGGAAAACAAGAATAACTTCCTAATCAATTAAAGTTCTCAAATGACTCTTACCTGAGTACAAAAATGAATCAAATTTCAATTCTGAAGACAAATACTATTTTGAAACCTATATTTCCAAAAAATAAAGGCAAGGGTCTCTTTCAAAACCATTTTTTTTTTATATAATAATAGATTTGATATGATCCTTAATAAGAGGACTATGAGCAAATCCTAAATCCTCTAATTACTTCTTCCTTTGCCAAGTTTCTGCTAGAAGGATCATATTTAAAAGACCATCTACTTCTATATTTAGTTCCCCATAGATGTGCTTGTATGAAATTTTTGTTATAGAAGGTTCTAATAATTTTACTTGCTCATAGAAAGGATTGAAGAACAAGTTTTTCATCTCAACATTATTTGCAACCCAACTTATCACTAATTTTGAATCTCTATAAATTCGTAACGTTGTAATTCCTTGGTCCACTGCTATTCTCATCAAGAGGATCAATGCTTTCACTTCTACCATATTATTTTTTCCTTCATCAAAACTTACCTTGAAAGTGATCTTATGATTTTTATTTATATAAAGTGCTCCCATTACCCCACATATACCTAGGCTACACTGAAAAGCTTCATCAAAGAAGGTCCATGGCTTCATAGGATCCACTATTAGGGTTCCTATATGCATGCTCAATTTTGGTATTGGAGAGATTTTTAGATTTTGAAAAATAAATTTAATCTGCATTCATACCTGAATCACTAGAATTTCCATACCTTCAAACAACTTGGCATTTATATCCAACCATAAGCCCCATACCACTATCAAACGGATACATCTATACTCCTTTAATCATCTTTCTTTGAACCACTATTGCATGTCATCCAAAATATTCCTAGAAAACCATTGTCCTTCCTCTTGAGTCAAAGATAAAATTGAATGAAAGGACAATGAACCAAGAGATGGTCCATTATTTTTTCTTCTTTTATATGCATGACACATTGACTTGGTTCTTTCCAAGACCTCCTTTGAAGAACATCCCATGTTTGTGCTTTTTTAGCTAGAGCTATCTAGGAAAAGATCTTAGTTTTAAAGGAGCTTTTACCTTCTATATTCTACTCCACCACCATAGTTTTTCCTCATTTTTGTTATCGAAGCTTACCTTATACTCTTCTCTAACTATGTATTGCCCACTTGTTGGATTATTGGACCATATTAGATAGTCTCTTTATTGATTTAGTCTTATATTTTCTCTTTCTATTTTTTTTTTTATAGCCTGCCAAATATGTGCATCATTTCCTCCCAATGTTAGTTCTTCTACTGTCAGCCATCCTTATTTCTATAAATTAATACTCTGTGTTGATACCACTTGTACCAATACCATATTTCCTTATCTATGTAGATGATCTATTATGTTTTTAGGAAGTTGATAGTCTTTTTGCTTCCTAGCCAAGGATATTTGGTTATCCTTCCTTTCCATTCCCTATTTTCAAAGCCAAGTAATTCCCAACTAACAAAAAACTCTCACTAGTTCTTTCAAAATAATTATGGCTTTTGAAACATATTTATTCTCTAATATAATCAAATCTAAAAAGGAAAAAGTACCTAAATATTTCTCTTGAATTACCTCTTTCCATAACCCATTCCTATATTTGAATCTCCTTAGAATTTTTGCTGCTATAGCTTTTCTAAAATTATACATATTCTCGAGGTCCCATCCTCCATCTGATTTTGGTTTAGCTATTTTGTTCCATTTAACTAGTACCATTGCATCCTTCTATTTATTCCTTGACCAAATAAATTGGAAACACTTATTCCTTATTTTCTCTACTATTGTGATGGGAATGTAAGCCAAGGAGTACCAGTAGACTGAGGTCTCTTCTAAAACTAATTTACCAATGTAAGGTGACCCCCAATTATAACCACCTAGTACACCAAGTATTGATATTCTTCTCTATTTTGGTATATAACAAAATCAAATTATGGATAATCATTAGGTTTCATATGGAAACATATATATTGTGTCCCTTTATCAAATTCTACTTGCTTGCAACAAAAAGTTCTCATTATTGCTTCTATTTCCCCTAGCTGAAACCTATTGAAGGCTATTTTTATCTTTTGCAAATTTATTTCCATTTATGTATCCATACAATATAGGTCCAACGCTTCTTTATACTTTAAGACTTCCTTCAATGTCTCATTTCCAAAAAGTAAAACATCATCTACAAAGAGCAAATGGGTTACCTTCGAAGAATTACCAATTTTGATACCCTTGATCATTTTCCATATTTTTGGTTTCCTCATTAGTCTACTCAAACCTTCGACCACCAAAATAAAAAGTAGAGGAGACAGAGGACACCCTTGTCGTAAACCTCTAGAAGACTTGAAAAAACTAAAAGTTGAACCATTGATAAGCACAACAAAGGAAGTTGAATTTATACATCCCATCACCCAATTCACAAAGGGAATGCTACATCCAATTTGAATTAGGCTTAGGCTTATATATAACCAATTTAATTAATTAAAAGCTTTTGCTCGATCTAATTTTATTACCATTGTTTATTGCTTCCTTGTCTTTATTAAATGTAGTCCTTCTTGGGCTACCCCTATTACTTCATGAATCCACTTTTTACTTAAAACCCCAAATTTTTCTTCTAAAAAATTATTTGAGTAGACCCCTTTGATTCTATTAGCTATAATATTTGAGATATTTTTGTAGAGGGTATTACATAAAGAGATAGGTCTATAGTACCCAAAATATTTTATATTATTTTTTATATCAAAACCAAGAAAGTGGAGTTTATGGATCCTAGGAATTGTCCCTTAATCCTTTGATTATTCTATCACTTTTAAAATATCATCCTCCAAAAGATCATAAAAATCCAAATAAAAATAAATTGTACATCCATCTGAACTTAGACTTTTCTCTTTTTGGAATGATTTGACTACTGATTGTAATTCCTTGGTGATTTTTGAGAACAAAGCTTCTTTTTGTTCACCATTTACCATCTTGGAAAAATGTAGAACTACTTTGATGGTCTCTACTATATTTTTTTTTTGGTAATTATTTTAATGTATTAACAATGGGTTTTTATAGAGGATCCCAAAACCTTATGTACAAAATTAGCCAAATTTCTAATGATGTATCATGCCTCTTAGCTGTAACAATAAGCCTAATTGCAAGTAAAGCCGTCCTAAGACTAAAGACTTGGAGACTGCAAAAAGGGCATTTAGGCCTGGAAAACCAAAGAAAAAAAAATAAAACAGAATAAACCCGAGAGAACAACAAGTAAAGGCCGAAGAACTGACACAAGGAAAACATAAGCAAAACAGTCAAGACACCAGGAATAGCTAATCCCCCGCAGAGGCCTTCCCGCCCATCGACATCTCCCCGTATAGTCCTCTCACATTCCATGAGAGGACTTTCATCTGGACAGTTTGAGGTTTTTCCTTCCTCCCCTTCCTTTTTGAGGGGGAGGTTTTGATGCATGCGCTTCATCCGTCTGAGTGTCAAAGTTATCCAGAAACAACAAACACTGGGTTCCATTTGCAATGTCTGTTGCTGTCTCTTTGTCTCATCTGTATTTGTTAGGAGGACGGCCCTGCTTCCTCTCACTACCAAAATCCACACTTTGCTTTTGGCTCCTCGTGATTCGGGGGCTAATGTGACCGGGTTGTTCACCCCTCCTTCCTAGGAGGTAATCTTCTAGCAGTGTCTGCGACTGGCTGAAATCGGGATGGCCCAGGTCTTGGAGCAGAGAAATAGACTGAGTAATATTTTGGGATGGGGTCCGGTCCTTCTCCTGTGATTCATTTTCCACGTGGGAGTCTGCTCCTTGATGATTGCCAGATTCAAATTGCTTAGGGTCCGATTGGAGAGTGGGATTCTCTTCAAGCTGAGAGAATTCGACGCGGTCTCTGGAGGGGCCTAGATATTCAAGGCCCTTTGTGTTTGGAAGATTTGACTACTTCACCTGACCTTCACCATGCTCCAGGGGGTTACAGGTTTCACGCTTCTGCTTACCCAGATTTTGAAGAGGACAATGGGACTAGAGGTGTCTTTGGGATCGACACTAGGGGTAGAAAGCTGGTCTATTTTCATAGACAATAGCTTTTTTAAGAAGAATGTTACCTCTAGATCAAAAAGTGATGTAAGTTGGGAGTTCCTCCTCCAGATCCGCTAAAATGCAAAAAAGGGCTTGGATGAACTTTGTTCGAGCTCGGGTGGGAGGGTCAATGGTGACCAACTCCCCAATGGATCGAGCAATACCTCTTATAACATTTTCATGCCAACCAAAGAGGGGAAGACTCGGGAGCCTAACCCATATTGGGACGATGTTGATGCTCTGGGTGTCAGGATTGAAATCCATGCCTCATTTCCTAAGGAATAAACTTTTGCGGCCTAGAAACCATGGCCCGCTAGCCAAAATTTTACAGTAATCCTCCTTATTGTTCAGTCTAATGGCAAAAAAACCTTGGGATAGGGCCACTAGTTCCATATGACTAAAAGTCCTCCATTTACTTGCTGCCCACTTTCAGATGGTCTCCATGTCGGGATGATCGCCAATGAATTTGCCTATGAGGGTAAATTTCTCAAACTCCATGAAGCTTGAAAGGACTTCCGTCGGGATGTCCAGCTCATCCCCAACCGAAAACAACTCTTTGGTAGAAAACCCGTTTAGGGTTTTTGAGGCCGCTACCTGAGCATAAGACTTTTGTGCCCCACCACCCCATTTTTTTGGTGGGTCCTTACCCCGACCGACACCGTTGCCAGCCCGATCTTCATCAATGGGCCCGGACGCCTCTGTACCCATAGGCTCCTGGTGCCCTCCGTCTGCTCCGCTGCGCCCAAGGATCGAACCATAGCCGCTCCCGAGCTCCCCCCCGCAAAAGCCTTCCCGCCCATCGACCCCTCCCACAAGGACTAATATTTTAAAATATAATAACTAGTAATTATCTTCCATATTTATAGGTGTTTGGTCTCTACTATATTTTATTTGTTTGTATATTTATACAAAATTTGAAGTAATTTATTTCTAATGGTGCCAATTCTTATAATCTTCTCAAAGTGTTTCCATTCTCCTCTTTTATTTCCTAAATTGTGTTTGTATATTTCCATTGTTTTACATAATTAAAAAAAATGTATTCTCACCCCCATATTCTAGCCATAAATCCTTTCTTTTCATTATTCATTTTACCTTCTCCCATTCTAACAATTCTCTCTTCTTTTTTTCCAATTATTTGACTTGCATGATTTCAATTTTTGAAAAAACTTCTTTACATCGAGTATTGTAAATCTGATTTAGAGCAGATTCAATTTCAGTAAGTCTTGTCTCTAATTCCAAGTATTTCGCTTTGTCCCAACCTAAAGTTATTGATATTATTATCCTAAGAGTAGTAGTAAACTAAAATGTGTCTGGCTCTTTTGAGGTTGGGTCATAATGCGTCCATTTTGTTATTACTATGTTTTAAAATTCTTCATCCCTTAGCCAAATGGAATTTAATTTGAAATGTCTTGGTAAATTATCATCTTCCTTTTTTAGTTGTAAAAGGATTAGAGAATGATCTGATCATCCCCCTTGATCTATCCAAGTTCTCATCTTATTAGAGAAAGTTAAGAGATTTTTTGAAATTAGAAATCTATTCAATATTTTATATATCCCATTACTTTCAAATTGATTATTCCTCCATGTAGGAGTAAGATTTTTTGGTTGTATATCACAAAGTAGAGCACTTTTATTTTTGTGAAGGAATAAATTTTCTAGTGGGTCCATTTTATCCTATTTTCCCCATATTTCACTTATTTTTGTAACAAAGTTTAAATCCCTTCCCACTACTAAATTATCCTTTTTTGGAAGATCTTGACCAAAATATTCCTCCCAAAAAACCTACCTATATCTATATGGACCATACATATTTACAATAGTTATAGTTTTCCCTAACTTCTTGAAGTGGAATTCAGATACTACTCCTACTTTTATAAATAATTTATCAATCAATTGGAAAGAATGTTTCCATACAAATATAATTCCCCCTGATTTTTTATTTGAGTCTATCTCAATAAACATTCAAATTGGTAGGAGTGAATTAAGAATAGATGTTACCTTCCTCTAACATGGTTACTTGGATCAACATAATATTAGGCTTATGAAGTTTAATAAGTCTTTTAGGGCTATCTTTTTTTGAGGAGATCCCAATCCTCTAATATTAAGAGATATTATTATCATGGATTACCTAAATCAAGGGATTATCTTGCTCTAAGTACCCCATAAATAGATCTTTGTTTATCAGAGATAATTACTTTCTCAATTCTTTTTTCGGCTATTTTTAGATACAAAATCCTACTTACTAAGGAACCCTGAGTTTCACTAGCTTCAAATATTAACCCCTTTTGAATTTTCCCAAAGCTCTTATCTGCTTTGACATTTTATGAGATCTTAAAGCATATTTTCCCACAAGAGGTAAAAATTTACATTGAGTGAAGGACTAGAGGGAGAGAAAATATTGTTGATGGGGAATTTCCTTATGTTACATATTTTTCCTCTTTTTATATTCTCCATGATCTTAGAGAGATTCTAACCTCTTCCATACTAAGATAAATCCTGACTTGATCCCTCTATCTGTCTATCCTTCATTATTTTCTTACTTTCCCTTGCTGAGGAAGAAACACACTCTTCTATCATTCTTCTCTCAATACTATTATCTATATGGTCATATTGAACCAATTTCAAGCTAGATTTGTATAGGAAAACAAATTTATTACTTGTATCATGCAAATCATCACGTAAAAATATTATTAGATTACTTGAATCTAGTCCTCTGGGATTTTTCTAAAAAAACTATAAATCCTCCCTCTTTTTTTTTGTAGCACCCATGAATATTTATCTAGTTACCTGACCTTTTTTCTTGTGTTGATTAAGTGATGACTGTGATTATTCTTCTAGATCTCCTATGATTATTTTTTGTCCCTTATATACTTGAACTTCTATTACTATTATCTTCTCTTTATTACTTGTTCTCAACTAATCCTAGACTTAGGTCCATCTCCTATAAGATTCAAGAAATTGATTTACAAATTCGAAAAAACATCCAAAAGAGTTCCATATCTCCCTCATCATCTTCTCATTCCAATATTCTAGTGGTATTGTAGGTAACTTGACCCAAATAGGTTGGGTGGTTATCCTCTTTAAGAAAGAATCAAATCTAGGTATCAAATTTTTTAGAGTAAGGATACTATGTGCTGGTAACTTGATCCAAATAGGCTAGGTGGTTATCCTCTTTGAGCAAGGATCAAGCCTAGGTGTCCAATTTTTTAGAGAATATGTTGTGAAATTGAGATATTGTATAATCCAAACTTTTATGAAAATATATTAGTATAATGTGCGTAATACGTATGAATTATCTCTTAAAATATAACTCTAGTCATGCATAATATAAATTGCTGAAATAGTTATAAATAATCCATACAACTTTATAGTTTAAATTATAATTATGGGTTAAAAGTAGTCAATATTTAATTGTGAAAAATCAACACTCTTGACATTATAATTAGAAATCCAAAAAAAGTAAATTTTGAATAACTAAAGTTTAGGAAAATTAGAACACATATTCTATGACATCAAATTTAGTCTTCATGTTGCTTAGTTGTTGATTATACACAAATAAAAATATAACTATGGATGATACACACGACATGATAATCTAGTTATAAATTATTTGTGATCATATATAAGATTTAAAAATATTTTTACTTAGTTACATAGACTAAATATTAGTCAAGTAGTCATAATTAATATTAGATTTAAAAAATCACCTATGAATAATTTATATTGATCCTAAAGTTTCAACTATAATTATGGATACACCATGAGAGATAGGGGCAAGGGCATTGTTAAAGGTCATGGGAGATTGAATACGAAAAAATCTCCATTCAATAGGACATGGGTTCTAGGGAGCTACATACCTAATCCAAATTTTGATTATGAGAAATATCATGATGAAAGACTTGTTGCAAGATGTCTTTAGGCTACCTTGGATGCTTAGGCTAGTTTGGATCATGTTCTTGATCCTTATGTTGCTAGTTTAACTCATGATATTTCTCGAGTGTTGGTTGACCTTAAATCTCTTTTGTAGGTGTTTCTTCAACCAAGGTTGTTGGTTGTTCTCAACTAGTTGTGGGTCAAGAATTGAACATGGAAATGCACATGAAATCCTCTTTGGTTGATTTAGGTGGTATATCTTGTTTGGTATCTAACCTAGATAATCGTCCTCCTCTTGTTGATGTTTCGAGCCAAAAGGTTTCTCCTTAGAAGTTGCCATAAGGAGATAATCTCTCTCTTGATTTGAGGCTAGCTTCAAATAAGCTCTTGGTCACTTCTGAAGATGCTAATGGTAATTGTGGTCAATTAGAGGAGGATCATCCTTCAAATGCTGAGCTAGATTCTAAAAAATAAAAATCAAAATTCTCTTTTTGAGAAAGGTGTTTATAAAGGGAGAATCTCAAATGAGGGTGTTGAGGTTTTCATGGGCCAAGACTCGACTATTGAGGTGGAACAACTAGTTGAAATAGTTCCTGATATTTTACTAGCTTTGATAGGTTGACTCTTGAATTTTTTAACCCTTCTATGGGTCCTTCTAAGGTCACTATATCTAAAAATTTGGTTGAGAAATCTTATGCTATAGTTGTCTCTCATCAAGCTAAGAAATATCTCCTTCTTGATTGTTTTTTAATCTTAATCCTATGTAAATCTCATTATCTATGCCTTCACATATTTTACAGCTTACCATAGAATAAGGAGAGACTTCTCTAGTTGGAAATTTTCTAGGGAAGTTGAGACAAGACATGGAATTGATCATAATATGAGTTCTTATGAAATGGTCCCCTAAAGATTAATGGATTTAGTTGCTTCCCCTAAAGTTTATTTTCTTATTAAACTATCTGTGTTGGAAGATCTTAAGCACTTTATTAGGGGGTCCCTATTTATTTTGAAGGAGTCTCTTCCTTCATAGATGAGGAATGGAATTTGATCCAGATACCCAAAATATTAGTACTATTCCTATTTGGGTAAGGCTACCCTACCTTCCATTCCACTTCTGGCATGAAGTTGTTCTGAGAGGGATTGCAATTTTTTTGGATGAATTAATTATGATTGATACAAAACCCAATTCCAAATCTTAGATGATAGTTTCTCATATGTGTGTGGTGGTAGATTTAGATGTGAACCTCCCTAGAAATTTTGAATTACTTTTAGATGTAGGATCCAAGATCCAACCTAGTGTGTATGAGAACAAACCTTTATTTTGCTCTAACTATAATAATTATGGTCATGAGATTTCTTGATGTCCATAGAGAAATTTTGACTTGGTTGCTCCATAGGAGGATCATATTCCCACCTAAATCTAGATTATATTTAAATCCAATTAAATAGGCTCCTGTGGTTGATGGGAGTTTGTCAAAGATTTCATATTCGATGAACTCTAAGGAGTTTTTGTCTAGTAAGGTTGTAAATCCTTTTTTAGGGAATTCATTTGAATGTTTGGCCTCAAGGGGGATCCTGTCACATCCCACCTTGGATGACTATTTTTTAGATGCTATTTGTGTAATGATAGCTGGTTTTAATGCTTAATATTTGTAGTGTATTTTTTAAAAGTAAATGATGCGACATGTCTTGATTGTAGGAACATTTATTCTCGTAGGTGGAAGAATGACCACCAAGAGATGAGAACGGAAATTATGACTATGAGAACTCAACAGGTAAAGCTCATATTACTATCGTCACTAGTTACCTTCCTGATGGTGGTGTTACTTGAGTATTACTCTAAAAGTCTCGTCCAATCAAAGAAAAAACAGTGATGGGGGATACTGGGCACAAACATTGAATGCTTATATGCCATTTGTGTGTGATTTATATTTGATTTCATGATTAATTTGGATGAGATTGGTTTAATTGAATTTTACTTTGAAAATGCACATTAATAATGTTTTGCATTTTACAAATTATAACTATTACAAAGAATATCATGCAATTTATAATAATTTTGTGAAATCTTTAAATTGAGCAATTTTTAAAAATAAAGGATTTATTTTGTTGAGCATGTTTGTTGGATCTAGTTGATCCTATTTTAGAAGTAAATTAGGTAGTTTGTCTTTATGAGCTTGTTCAATTTTAATATGAAAAAAAAACTACCTTGTAGATTTAAATAATCAATTTTTCCTACACATGCATGGCTACTTTGGGAAGGTTGAAATGGTGGATACGATTCTACTCTTATCTCTATATATTCAGTTTCCATTTATATATATATATATATATATATATATATATATATATATATATATATATATATAGAAACATATTTCTTGTCTAAGAAGAAATAAAACTATAAATTACCATTAAGATTAAGAAAAAAATTATTATGTTATGCGGGAGAAGTCTAGAGGAGGTCTCACAAGTAAAGAAGTTAAAGGTTTTGCAGGAACTCTCCAGGTGGAAGCATTCCTACTCATAATTTATTTTAGAATGTTTATGCACTTACACCATTTAATTAGTTTCATGCTACCACATGAATGCTTTATTTACACCATAATAGTATGTAGATGCATAAATATTAAACAACTTGGGTTAGTTGTAACTCTCAGTAGGTGTAAGCTCTATGAACCTTTAATAAGGCATTTTAGCAGTACCCGATTGGCCAATAATGCGGAGTCACTGGTTGAATCATAATTTTGAACCCCATAGCACTACTTTAAGTCTTATAAATCCTCCTTGTCTAATGGATTTAATTATATTTTAATTCACGCTATACGCTTGAGTGTAATTGAAAATCTTGATGCTTTCAGTGTGCTTATAAAGAATATTTAAATTTTGATATTTTAATATTATGTTGACAATCAAACTCTTTGCTTAATATGACCTGCGTGTGAAACCTTTTGCCATTCCAACTGTTCCTCATAGTAAACTATTTGGAAGGTATCGATTTGGGTGTCCTTGTTATTGAAATTGAAAGAGTCTAGTGTGATTGCTTATGCTTATGTTCAATGTCCGTCTGTTTCATGAGGATTGATTTATTGTGGTCTTCCACTAAATATATTATTCTTGATATGACAATGTACCATTGTAATGGCTGATATACCTGAGTGGCTTATCAAAACATAGACTACTGCCTTGTGTACTCCAATAACTCCATCGAAATGTTGGATGATTCAATGTGCTTACTCACACTGGTTATATATGTCATAGGTATATCCCCATCAGAGTTAGTGATGAAACTAGCCCTTTTATATCATACTTTGATATGTAAATAGGTGGAGTAGCAAATTCATACTATTACCTATGTGGAAAACATTGTCGAATCCAGATCTGCATCCTGTACAGATGTCCAAAAAGTTGGATTGTTGTTGATTAAAATGAATAAGTGCTTCTCCAATATGTGCACAAACTTCAGTTGTTATCTTTACACTGCATTTAGGATTAGTTGACGCCCTCGTATAATTAATAACATTATAGTATGTTTTGTTACATCTATTTAACTAGGACTATTGATGGTCGTTCTCAGTTCAAACTGCACCTATGTTGAAATTTTGTTTCACTTTAATCTCTCTCTTCCCACTTTCTATGTAATATAAATGCCCTCTAGAACCTTCGTCTATTCGTATTAACCTAAGAAGCTATAGTTTTTGCATATATCAAAATAAAGATAGGAATATATTTTTATTAAAGGTATTTTGATCTGAAAATCAAATAGTTAATGATCTTTTGTAATATATGCTTTATAAATTAAGCAAACTCCATGGTTGGCTTATAGTGTTAATTGTTTTATTTTAATTTAAATTAAATTTGAATGGCTTTAAAATTAAAGCAATTTTCTTTATTTTTGGAATGATTGGAAAATCAAATTGAAATCAATTAGATTTGTAAATACTGGTTTTGATTAAGCATATAACCATATATGAAGCGATGTTCAAATGCAAGAAAATATAGGATCTCAAATGAATTAAAAGGATGGCTTTACAATATGACAATTTTAAAATTGAATATCTTGAAATGGTATTGCTAGCTATCAAAACCAAATATTTCCTTATGAGTATTCTAATTGAACACTATGAGGTTTGTGGAAAAAGTCTATATATTGTACATTATTGAAATATTTGGGAAAATTATTAGGTATCATTCTATTTTCTTATATTTAACTGAATGAACTTATGAAGTATAAATTTATATTCATTAATTTTACCTTTATAACATTTGTTTTGTAAATATTAGCTTTTCAATTTTAGAGTTAAATGATTTTATATATAAATCAAATGTTATTGGGATTTCTTATTAAATTTAGAAATCAAATGATATTAAATGAAGTTATAGATCTTATATTTGATTTTCTATGTTAAATGTGAGAATTAAATGGAAGTAATTATTTTAGTGAAATTATAGATTTTGTATGTAAAATATATACTATGATTTATTATGAAAATTTTAATGAATGGAATCCATTAGAAGAATGGATGATCTTGGTGTCCATCCAGGAAGATGTATAGGACTCTTCCAAACGTCCCTGATAATCAAAGGAATGGCATTCGTGTTGATTGGGATAAGAAAAGTAAATTATTTAGAGATAGACCTTGATGCTAGATTATTTATGGGAATTTATGGGGTTTCCCTATTTTGAGATATTAATTGAATAGTATTAAATAAAATCTTAGAGGCAAATTTGGTATCATTTGGAGATAAGAGAAATAATCTTTGGATTGAATTTTGATAACCAAATTAGAAAGATAATTAGAGATTATGTTGGATCAAATTTTGGAAAAAATTTGATAATAGTTTACAAATGATTTCTTTTAAACTTTATAATAGAGGATGAAATAACTTAATGCATATTGGGATCCAGTTATGGAAATGAATTTATTTGAGAGCTAACCTTGGATTGAAATATAAAAATTGTGTAGGATATTTGATGCATCTTTAGCTCACATTTTGAAAGAGAATTGACAGGATTTGGAAAGTAACTAAATAAATCTTGGATCAAATTCAGGAAGCAAGTTTGACAGCAATTGAGAATTAGACCCCTATTGGTTTGTATATAACGAAAGTAAATATATTTAGTATAATGAGATTTATGTTACCCATGTTAACCTCTAAGGGTTTACTTTTATTAATCTAATATTAAGGAGAAAGGTGTCTGACATGGGTTGTTACAATAGGATATAATTTTGAAATGATAGATAATTTAAATTATTAGCTTAAATTATTAATTTAGAAAGAACGATTTATTAATGAATTAAAGGTATGGGACTTTAATACATGGATTGATTTTGTGTCAATTATGTAGAATGAATTTGGAATTCATTCTTGAGGGAACTTATATGGTTCTCTCTAACATTGGTACGACTTCTCCAAAATAAAATTCCGATGATTATCATAAACATATAAAAATTCTTAGGATGGCTTAGAATCAATGGATTCCTTAATTGCATCATAAGTTTAAAGGGGCATATGGATTCCTTATTGGTATGGGAAATACCTTAATGATACAATGATGACTTAGAGAAGGGAATTAGGAAAATTTATTAATTGCATCATGAATTTGAAAAGGAAGGATTGTATTCCTTGCCATATATAATGTATTGAAGGGACCCATAGTGGCCCTTCTACATCTATAATATTTGACATCTTAAGTTTATGAATATGAGGAATGTACATATTTTAGAGGTTGGGTTTATTCCCCATGAGGATTCCTAAGATAAATAGTGTGTCACTTTATTTGTGGTTTGATGTGTTAATTCGTGTGCATGTTGCTTTTACATCAAAATGAAAATGATTTAAGTGGATGAGATGGTTAAATGCTTGATGAAACAATTATGCAATTCTTAGATCATGTCAATGTGTACTATGATGCAAGGAAAGTATGATTAACTTTAATATGTTGATAAATGAATGTACATGAGGAGTAGGTACTCCCATGATGGTTAAATAATGCCCTTTTGTAATGAACTTAATTGATTCATGTATATAACAAAAGGGATGCCTAAATAAAAGGGTGGACAAATAAGCCTTAAGAGGTATAAGGTTATATAATCACGCTTAAGATGAAATTCCAAGGATTATATGAGTTGATCATGTAGAATGATTTTGTTATCTTAGTAACCCCATGGGGAAGATGTGGGTTGGATCTAAGATCTAAGAATAACCATTGTTGAGGTTATTTCATTATGATGGGTTTCCATATTCAAGGCATTCACCTATATATTGGTCTTGGTGGACAGTATGGTTAAGGGCGATTTCCCTTTTAAGAGGGATGAAATCTAACACTTGGCCAACATTATCATATCTGAGTGGTATGAGGGGTTCGTAGAAACTAATTACTTTTACTCACGAGTGACTATGATCAAGTCTTAATATCTCTTGATGCTATTTAACTCACAATCCAAAATGAATAATTCTATCTTAGTTCATGATTATGACCTTTGCCTCATGAAATATATATATATATATATATATATATATATATATATATATATATATATATATATATATATATATATTATGGTAACAATTGGGGTTGTTATAGTTGGTATCAGAGCCCAAGATAACTAATAGATTCTAATTAGATCTAGGTTAGCAAAATATTTGGGCATGAAACAATAGCATGAGAGAAACTCAAAACATAAAATCCCACAACTCTAAACAATGAATGCTTGGTAAAAATAAGTCATTACTTGATATTATTGATGTCTGAGTTCCTTTCTCCTATGAATAGATCCACAATCATTCAAAAGTGGAAGAGCTAAGTGAACCCCCCTTCCATGTGTTTTAAGTGGTGTACCTTAGACTCTTTTGGGAAACTACTTGACATCTATGTTTATTGACTTACTTACTCCTTATTTTCAAGTGTGTATGAACAAGAGGGATCATAATTTGGTTCAAATCCGCTAAAAGAACCCTTGAATTAATGTTAACAAACTATTATGGATAACTTGTTAATTGCCTAGGCCAAATGGCTCGAAGTGGAATATTGTGTGAATAAGAATTGAGTTAAAATTTAGTCCTTAGAGATAGCCTAAAGGAAGATAAAGATCTTCGATATAGTCCAAAGAGCATAGTTGCAAAACTACCCATCATTAAACTATAGATGTTCTTGGATTAAATTTTAGTTATATCTAAATTTGGCATACTGTAGTACATAAGACAAGATAAAAGAATATTTTCTTTAATTAATTCTCATTACAATTTGACCTTTGGCCAAGAAGCCAAACATCTCAACCATGACGAATTCTGGTGGATTGCTATTTTTTTTAGCAATGGTTCACCCAAATATAGCCGCAACTTAAACCTTTACCATGGTTGAAGATATCATCTTACTTTGTCGTAATTTAGTAGATGTGCTTTGCGCTACTTAAGCATTGAAATATTTCATAAAGTAACATGTTTTGTGTGTCTGTAGACTAAACTCTGGAAGGTTGTAAACGTGTGTTTTATATAAGAAGTGACTATTCCATGAGTAAACTAGTTCGTTATAGACTTAATAGACTAGCAATAGGAGTCATGAACAAAGGTAACTTTTATCAATTTAAACATTAATGATATAAGATAGAAGTTAGAATGATAACTTGAGGAAAGATTGTAATCTAACACTATTCTTTATATATCAGAATATTACCCTTAAAGTAGGAAGCAGAGAGGATACATTATCATACAAGATGAAAAAAATTGAAAGTCCTGGAGGAAAGTTAAAAATATTAAGCAGAATGGTGGAGGAACTTTTTGCGATCAATTTTGAGTTGAAAGAACAAATAAATGACCTTAAGGAACAACTAGTCCAACAAGGCCAACTGCTAGATAATTTGGAATCTCAAAAGTGCAAATCTGGGACATTACACGTCGAGTCCAATTTATAAGAAAAGAGGCTTATTTTTAATTATGCCATTTTGTAAGAACCCGAACGATAAATTTTAAGGAAGAGAAAGAGTGTCAATTTTATGAAGTGGGAGCAAGAACAAAATCGAAAAAATAAGCAAGTTTTCTTCAGGAAGGGACTCCAAAAAACTGAGACTAATAAGTTACAAGAATCATCTTCCATTGTGCAATAAAATGGAAAGAAACATGTAGGTGCTCTGGGGTGATGCTTTACATTTAAAGGACAAAATTATGCAAAAAAATGGCCACAACGTGCAGGAACAAGTAAAATTGTGATGAATCACAAAATCAATGTTGCCACCGAAATTTCAAATTTGGAAGGGTAAGCCACTCTTTTACTCATGAATGATGGGGAATCCCTTAGTCATTACAATGGAATCAACTAAGATTCTAGATTTTCACTCCAATACTATGAGGAAGCATAATATTGATCAGTTTAAGGTCCATTGGGACCAATATTCTGAAAAGAATTACACTTGGGAAAAAGTGGAAGATATGAAAAGACACTTTCCTTATTTATTTAATGATACTATGTAATAATACCGTTTGAGCTATGGATCACTTATGCAAAGTGGAAACTATACCAAAAACTATGTTTTATTGATTGTTATGAAATAATGCAGGGAAACACAGAGGATTGTGTTTAATATAAGGGGGGAGTATATCACATCCCACCTTGGAGGATTTTTTTTAAGATGTTATTTGTGTAATGATAGCTGGTTTTAATGCTTAATATATTTGTAGTGTATTTGTCAAAATAAAATGATGATGCGTTGCTTGATTGTAGGAACATTTATTCTCATAGGTGGAAGACTAACCACCAAGATATGAGAAGGGAAATGATGACTATGACAACTCAACAGGTAAATCTCATATTCCTATCATCACTAGTTACCTCCCTGATGGCGATGTTACTTGATTATTACTCTAAAAAGTCCCACCCAATCAAAGAAAAAATGGTGATGGGGGATACTCGACACATGCATTGAATTCTTGTATACCATTTGCATATTATTTATATTTTATTTCATGATTAATTTGCATGAGATTGGTTTAATTGAATTTTACTTTGAAAATGCACATTAATAATGTTTTGCATTTTACAAATTATTCTAGAAAATATTGCAAAGAATATCATGCAATTTATACTGATTTTGTGAAATCTTTAAATTGAGCAATTTTTAAAAATAAAGGATTTATTTTGTTGATCATGCTTGTTGGATCTAGTTGATCCTATTTTAGAAGGAAATTAGGTAATATTTTTGTATGAGCTTGTTCAATTTTAACATGAAAAAATACTACCTTATAAATTTAAATAATCAAATTTTCCAACACATGCATGACTACCTTGGAAAGGTTGAAATGGTGGATAAGATTCAACTCTTATCTCTCTGAATTCCCTTTTCATATTCTTAATATAAAATTTAATTTAAAAATCATATGACACTTTATAACAATAAAATAAATTCATTTAACATTAGAATATATCATCTAAAATATATTTACTACTATTATAATATACTAATTATAGTGTCGCGGGAGACTATATTTTTTGAGTTCATAATTGAATTCCGTTAAGATATAACAGTATAAATAAAAGTGGAAGTTAATGTAAGAAGATCCTAATAATAATTTAAAAAAAAAATTGAATCGTGTTATCTATAACTACCTTACTAATGTTATATTATTGTGATCTCCAAGATACTACTAAATGCCACGTCATATTTATATTATTTAAGTCTTATATTTGCTACAATGCCATGGTTTATGATGTGCATTTATGTCAAATACGTCAACGTTGAAATCATAAGTCTTCATATTACAGGGAAGTGCAGTCCATAGTTTTAAGGTCATCCACCTTACGTGTAATTACTATGTATTATAGTAATAGGATTTGAATATAGAAATTAATATATAACACGTGTCAAATAACTACTTTTATTTAATTAATTAATATATTTTTGTTTTGATTATTTTATATAAGTAATATTTTTTATTCATATTTATTATGGGGATTGAACTTGGATCACATCACCAATAATACAAGTGATATCTTTACCAATAAACCACACTCACTTAAGCATTCATCTTGCTGAGTTGGCATCACATATATTTTGAATTCCTCGATTATAGAGGAAAATAAAAGGTAAAAGTCATTTTTTAATTTATCTGTGAGCATACAACCTGATCTTGCAATAAAATTTGTCAGGGTATTTATTTGACACATTGCAGTCGAGGAACGTTACTTACGAAAGGCGAGCCGCCTTCTGTAAAATAAGATTTAAATGTGTGTAACGTATCGTCTTCGAAATGGCACAATTAATCATACTTTCTAATAAGAACCAAGACTTTTTAGTTTTGAATGGTAGGTTTAATCTTATATGGGTTTTACATTGAGATGAATAAATATGTTAAATACGTGTTATATTTTTTAGGATAATGTTGTCCAACTCTAGCATAATGTTAGTTTTATTTACTTTAGGTATACTTTTTAACAATAGATTTAAATTTTTTATATAATTTTATATAATTAAAATCAATTTTATTTTTATTGTTATTTTGATTAAAAAGATTATGAAAAATAATAATGTATATGTATTAATTAATAAAATTTAATAATCTATTTAAAAAAAATTATATTTAATAGTGTAATGGCAATAAAAGAATTTTAAATGGAAAACAAAAAAAATAATCAATTTATCTTTAAAAGTGGTCAATATTAATCAAAAAGATATTAATGGCATGAAGATATATAATTTCACAAAACATTTTTAAATATTTTATTCATGATATAGATGAACATATTTTTATAACAAACAAAAGATATGTTAAAAATTTCTTGCTTTATAAAAAAAAATTAACAATATTCTAAATATAATGTAATTATATATTTAGATGAGAATGAATAAAATAAATATTATTCTTAAAACTTATTTATCAAGATGAAAAATCACAATGTATAAAAGATATAAAAGAATCAGTTTGATTCAAAGGCTAGTAATTTCTTTTCGTACCTCTAATAAGAGGCTATCGGTTAATTAATATTATGAATGTAAGGATTAAAATAAATTTAATTATTAAAGAAAATAATTTATATGGTAAATGTAATTATCCTTCAACAATTTTTTCATCTTTATAAAAAAAGATAATTATGAAGACTTGATTTTATTGAATAACTTTTAGTGTCAATATACCTAAGATTATTTAACGTTTAGTAATACTATCATATTTTAATGATATAATAAATATGAATGTGCTTCGATGATGAACTTTGTGATTTATAGGTATAATCATAAGGTAAGTGTCCAAGGTCCAAACCCCACACTTTATGAGGGGACCGAGGCCCCTCATAAAAACTCATACTTTACCCTAATTGAGTTGGTGTGAGACAGCTAATTGAGGTCTGCAATATGTACTGCGGGTCCATTCAACTTGGGTTCAATTTTTATCCACAAGGATGGTGTAGTGGTTAAGAATTTGGCCTCTCTTTGAGGAGGTCCAAGGTTCAAACCATAGTAGCGAAAATCGGTAGAAAATCGCGATTCGAATTGAAAAATCGCGATTTTGCAAATATTATCGGCAAAAAATTAGAATCGCGATTTTTTTTAGGAAAATCGAGATTTTTTGGTGAAAAAATCGCCCGCGACCGCATGGGTAGACGAAACTCTATTAAAGGTATTTTTTTTTTGCTCATTTCTTCCTCCAAGCTTTGAGAGAAACGTTTGCCTACCTCCTGCCACACTAAGGACAACACTAAAACACATCAAATATCCGGATTTGTCGAAGTTTGAAGGAATCTGCTAGTCACCAACAGCCACCAACAACAAATTGCATTGAATTTTTAAGGATCCCGACAACTACCAACAACCACCAAAAGGATTCATTAGAGGTAAGCAAGCTAATTTTAGGTTTTAGTTTTTTTTAATTAGGGTTTAGTTGAATGTTTGAAATTGAAACAACTTAACAAGTATGCCAACAGCTAGGGTTTAGTAACTTAATTTTTTTTTTGCAACTAAGGTTTAGTGAAAGTGAAACAAATATGAAATATGGGTTTATTTTTTTTTTAAAACTAGGGTTTAGTTGAAAGTTGAACTAGGGTTTAGTTGAACTTGAAACAAGTATGCTAGTTCAACCTTCAAAGTTTCAAACTAGGGTTTAGTTTTTTTTAATTAATTGTTTGTTTAGTATTTGTTGTCTTAAATTTGTATGCAAGTGCATGTTTTCAATTGCCAACGTTTACAGTTTCAAACTAGGGTTTAGGGTTTAGTTTTTTTTTAATTATTTCTTTGTTTGATATTTTTTGTCTAAAATCTGTATGCAAGGCAACAAGTGCATGTTTTCAACTGCCAATGTTTACAATTTCAAACTAGGGTTTAGGATTTACATTTTTTTAAAAGTAATTTTATCTAAATGTTTATTATTTGTTATTATGTGCAGCCACAAGAAAATGTCAGGGTCTGAAAAAAAAAGATAAAAAAGATATAGCATGGAAGTATGGAGAAGAACAAGAAAATGGAAGTTTTTTTTTGCAAATTTTGTAAAACTATTATACCTGGAGGAATATACTACTTTAAATTTCATTTGGCAAGGAAACCAGGTGAGAATGTTAGACTTTGTCCAAGTGTGTCAATTGATGTTGAAAGAGAATGCATGGCAATTATCACTTCCAAAGCAAAAAAACAAGGAATTAAAGAAAAGAACATTTGAAGCCATGTCAACCCTCCCCTCTTCTCATCATCATACAACAACTAGTGGGACCAACTTCTTTGGCTTTAGGGGATTTCATCAAGAAGGTTTGAGTCCATCAACTGCACAAACACCAGCACCGACAAGGAGTGGGATGGATAAGTCTAATTTTAGGGTGGGGACACAAGCCACACTTGATGGTATGGCCTCTTGGAACTAGGAGAAGCATAGGGTATCCAGGAAGGCCATTGGTAATTTTTGGTATTTTTTTAACCTTCCCTTCAATGCGATAAGGTCTCCATAATGGCAAAGCATGGTGGATGCCATCGCAGCTTGTGGCATAGGATTTAGGCTGCCAACTTATGATGACATTAGGGACCCTCTCCTCTAAGAATGCACACATGAAATTAAGGCTATTCTTGAGGAGCAACGCAAGGTGTGGAGCACTAATGGTTTCAGTATCATGTCTAATGGGTGGACCAATAGCAGGGGAAGGACATTAATTAATTTTTTGGTTTCTTCAGTAGGAGGAGTGGTATTCCTCAAGTTAGTGGATGCATCGATGCAATTTAACTGTATCAAAATTCTTGTAGAGTTGTTGGGGGAAGTTGTGATCGAGGTTAGGGTGGAGAATGTTTTCCAAGTCATCACGAAAAACATAGCATCATATGTAGCAGTTGTCAAACTGTTGGAGGAGATATTTCCCACCATTTTTTGGTCCCCATGTGCAGTCCATTGTCTTGATTTGCTCCTTGAAGACATTGGCAAATTACCTTGGGTGTCTGAGGTTGTACAAAAGTCAAGGGTAATTACAATATTTATCTACAACCACTCTCCTTCATGCGGAAATTTATCGATGGGAGAGAGATAATGCATCCTGGAGTTACACGCTTTGCAACAAAATTAGTGACATTCCAAAGCATGTATAATTCAAGAGGGTCCCTCAAGCAAATGTTTGTGAGTGAGGAGTGGAATTCTGAGCAAGTTGCTAGATGTCGATTCTCCAATGAGGGGGACAAGGTATATGAATATGTTTTGAGGATCCCTTTTGGAAAAGCATAAATGAGGCCATCAAGGTACAAATTTATTTTTAATATATTTTAATTATATTTTTTAATTTTAATTTTAAAATATTTTCTTTTTGTAAATCTTGTATTTTTAAATAATTTTATAAATTTTATTTAAATAATTTTATTTTTTTCTCAGGTGATAGAACCTTTGGTGAAGGTTCTTCATCTTGTTGATGGAGATGAATCACCAATGGCCTATATATATGAGGCTATGGATAGGGAAAAAGAGGCAATTGCCTCATTTTATAGACATGTCCATTCCAAATATGGTCCCATTTGGAATATTATTGATAGACGATGGACATCTAAGCTCCATAGCCCTCTTCGTGCAGCGGGGTACTACCTCAACCCTAAAATTTTTTACTCTAGCATGTTCCATGCTGATTATGAGGTGGTGGTGGACCTTTGATTATTTGCTAACCGCATGTACCTTGATGAAGAAATTAGTGCTAAGATATAGGTTGAGATGTATTCTTATAAAAAATTTGAGGGTATCATTTTCCCATCGCCAATGTGCATTCATTTAAGGTCAACTATGAGGCCATGTAACCCTCATTGAATTACTGTTTATTTTGTCATGTCTTGAATTTGTTTTAAAAAATAATCTGAATTTAGGATTTTACATGTGAATTATTAAGTTTCCTTCCTCTTGGTTGTTTTCATATTTATGGTGGGAGGACTTTGGTGCATATACACCTCATCTACAACGCTTCGCCATTAGATTTTTGTCTCATCCATGTAGCGCTTTAGGTTGTGAGTGCAATTGGAGTATGTTTGAGCACATACACTCCAAGAAGCGCAATAGGATTACATAAGAAAACTTGAATGATCTTGTGTTTGTTCACTATAACCTTTGCTTCCACCATAGGAAAATTTCATAAACAAGTACCGAGGTCTTTGACCTAGACAATATTGATCCATCTAATGATTGGATCACATAGGAGGAGGAGCAACAACAAGATGTTCTCTTTAGCATGGAGGAAATTGAAAACTTAGAAAACCTAGTTGAAGATATGGCAACAAAGTAACAAGAATATGCACAAGCCTCACAACCAAGGCACCAAAGTCAAAGAGATACTAGAGCCTATAGTTGGGCAAAGGGAAAATGGATTCAAAGACAATGATAATTTGATTGACTGTTGACTTGTGATATTTTGTAATTTAAAATTTTGAAATTTTGTACTGTTATAAACTTACATACTATAACTTATAACTTATAAGTATTAAGCAATATAAGATGTTTTGTCTCTTTTATGTGTAGTAGTTTAAAACTGTAATACTTTGGCTTTAAACTTGTAGCACTTGCCATTTTCATGTCTATTTTGAGCTAGTATCACTTATAGTATTAAAATTTGATTTTCATAGTGTTATTTCATTGTGATATACATGAAAAAAAGAAAATCTTAAAAAAAATGCCTTTTCTTCGGGTTTTTTTTTTGTCAAATTTTTCTCGATTATCGATTGGATCCGATTTTTTCCCTAATCGATTCTGATTTTCTCAACTATGGTTCAAACCACTACATAATTATAAGGGAATAGGCTAGATGCTTTACCCAACAGGCTTAGGTATCCCATTCATGACGTTACTGATTTCCCTAGAATCTTAAAAAAAAATGTACAAAAGAATTTACCAATTAAAATTATTAAACTTTTTTTTTTTTAAGCGAAAAACCCCTTGTGGGGCCGCCTTGGTCTGAGAGACCATGAACAGGGGGGTCTACACCGTCGAAGTCACCCAGGAGTCGCACCCAACCCCTGCCCGCACCAACATTATCAATTGGATTTTGGATACCCAATTCAGCTTTTTGGTAGGGTGGAGATTAGAACCTGGGACATCCCTTGGAGGATTACCCTCTCCTCTCCAACTCACCTACAACACCTGGGTTTATTAAAATTTTATAAAACACAATTTTATTGTACAATTTTTTGATTGAAATATATAATACCTTATTTAAATTCTCTAATCCTAATTGAGAAAATTCTAACACATTTTCATTTGATTGAACAAATATATACCACCTTCTTTAAATTATCTAAATCCTAATTGAGAAAATTCTAACACATTTTCATTTACCCCTTTGTTTATACATACACATATATAATGAAAAAGATTCAAATATACTTTTGATTTTGTAATATTTTTTTATCAATGTAATAGTTTATATATATAACATTGATTTTCAAATGTCTCTATGAATAAGTTTTTAAGATTAATTTTTTCTACTAATGTTGTTTTAATTTAATATTTAGTTATTTTATTTAAAAATAACATGTGGATTTAAAATTTCTTATATAATTCCATGTAATCAAAATCAAACTCACCTTTCTTATTATTTTGCTTAAAATTATGATTTAAAAAATCACAATGTGTATGCATATTAATTATTATCACACAAGGTGAATTCATATATGTTGTAATTTATATGGTCAGTATTACATGATAAAAGTACATTTCAGAAAGGTAATATTTAAATCTCTCAAGGAAAAACTACTCTGCTAGGGTTTGATGAAGAAAAACTGCTCTGCGAGGATGGCAACAAATTTCGAAGGAGGTCTAAAAAATTGGAGGAATGTCGTGATGGCATTAGTTTCGGCACAGAAAGTGCATGATAATGATGTTTTTTCATCTAAAAATGACTGGAAGGAACAAGATTTTACAGTGCATGTTGGGAACCGCTTGTTAAATAACAATGGATGTTTGGAACGATGTGAAGCCAGGCCAGTTCTAGTGGTTCAACTAGGCTCGATAGTGTAAGATGTAGAGTATCTAACCAAACATGCCCTTATTGGTAAATTTTTGGGCATCCGAATTTCTCTCCCCTTTGTGGAGGCTTGGGTTAGGAAGACTTGGAATCCTGAAGGCGATGTGGAGGTGATGCTGAGTGCGAACAACTATTTTATGGTGGTTTTCTCTTGTATTGTAGATCGTAACAAAGCATTTGAAGGGGTTCCTTATTTCTATAACCAAGTGGGACTCTTTCTTAAACCATGGCATGTGGGTTTCAACCCATCATAGGCGCAGCCATCACGGGTTCCAGTATGGGTGTGACTTCCATGGCTCCCGTTAGAATTTTGGAGAACTGATATCTTGCATAAGATTGACCTTCTGCTTGGGAAGTCGGTTGGAACGTCTTAACAAAAAATGGATAAAAATGTGATCTCTCTTGATCGTATTTGTGTTGAAATTGACTTAAATAATCCTATTCCAGATTCTATTGAAATACAATTTGGATCAACTACATGGGTTCAAAAACTTGACTATGAATCTGTTCCATTTTGTTGTCAGATTTACCGTGAATATGGTCACCTACAAAGAAAATGCCCTAATTTTATCTCGCCTATGGCTTCAAATCATGGGCCCTCTCTGTCTGGACAAATTTTGGATAAATGAAAAGCCCCGATAAAGGAAGGGGAACAAGATAAGGAAGGTTTTGTTTCGGTAAAAGCCAAAAACAGAGGACGAAGGGCAAACAAAGACCTTAAGGATAGCCAACCAGATGATCTACTCAACTATTTTGAAATATTAGATGATCTTGATCAGTGCATGGAGATACCTGAAATGTTGCTACATGATGCAAATATAACAATGCCAAATCAGATGTCTCTTCTTGAGGGGGAACTTAAGGAATCGGATCTAGGGGGTTTAAATGAAGAACAAAGGGCTTTGGATCTAAGTATAGGGGACACGGATGGGTCTAGCCCTATAAGGGAAAGTATTTTGGAAAGTGGTAGAGATTTAGTTATGCCATCTCCTACTCAAGCACTGATGTAGTCATCCTTGGACTGTAAAACTCCTACGGAGTTGGGATTGCAGCATAAAATAATTAAAAAAAAGTTTTTTCGGATAAGAATATGAAGGTGCGTCGAAAGAAGAACCAGGATAAAATTAAGTTAATGGGGGAGAATTTGGTGGAGTTAGGCTTGGTGAGAAAATTAGACTCCCATTTTTATAACCCCCAAAAATTATTATCATCTCATGGAATGTAAGGGGGTTGAACAACATCCCTAGACAAAAAGTTATTCATGATTTGTTTTGTATGCATTCTTCGGATGTGGTGTTTATTCAAGAGACTAAATTGGCTATTGATAGTATGTTCAATATTGCTCCCAAGTCATGGAGAAGGGGGTAATGACAGTGTATTGGTGCATGTGGATATGCTGGTGGCGTCCCTTGTTTATGGGATCCGGTTAAGATATCCCCTCTTACTTGGATTTCCAACAAATGGTCTATTTCGATGGTCGAGCATGATAATGAATCTAGTAAAACCATCCTACTTACAAATGTGTATGCTCATGTTGATTACAATGGTAAAGTGAATTTGTGGGAGCACATTTGCTTTGTGAGAAGTTTGGTTCCCCTGTACCCATGGATTTTGGCTAGAGACTTCAACTCTATCACTTGTCTAGAGGAGAAACATGGTGGGGTGGACCGTCTCAAGCCTTTTTATTCTATATTTAGTGCTCATATCCAGGCCCTAAACTTGGTTGACATCAAGCCAAATAATGGGATATTTACTTGGCACAATAGAAGGTGTCGAGAAGCTTCCATCTCAGAGATACTGGATAGGTTTTTGATATCCAGTTATTGGATGGGTAATAACTGAAGTGCTAGTTCTATGATTCTATAGGGTAGGGGATCTGATCATTGGCCTATCAAACTCTCTGCTTTGGAGTTAGGGCTAAAAAATAATCCCTCCTTTAAGTTTCAACTTATGTGGCATCATGATCCTAAGCTTCATGATTTCATATTAGGTTGGTGGACCACTGGCAAACCTCCTCATGGCACCGCTATGTATTCCTTTATGAAGCGACTACAAATTTTAAAACTTAAATTGAAGAGATGGAATAGACTGAATTTTGGAAACCTTTCCTTGGCTAAGCTGGCAGCTCTTAGGAGGATGGAAGAAGCTTAAAGGAAGATTAGAGATCATGGATTCATGAAGGAGCTTCTTGTTGAGGAATCTAAGGCTACGAAAGACCTTGCTGAATAGAAACTGAGGGATGAATTTTTTTGGAAACAAAAAGCTCGAGTAGATTGGCTTTAGGAAGGGGATAGGAACACAACCTTATTTTATAACTTAGTTAAGGCTCGTCGTAATGGTAACCTGATTACCTCTCTTATTAATTCTTAGGGTGCCCTGCTCTCTTCTTTCAAGGATATTTCAAAAGAGACTAAGATGTATTTTTCCTCTCTATTCAAGGAGGACTCCCTATCATATGATGAGATTGAAAAGCTTATTCTAAAATGTATTCCATCGATTGTTTCTAGAGAGATGAATGAGCACTTTATGGGTCCAATTTCCCTTGAGGAGTTGGAAAATGTTGTATTCAATATGAAAAAATGGAAAGCCCCTGGCCCAGATGGATTTTTGATTGAGTTTTATCAGGAGTTTTGGGATTTAATCAAATTTGATCTTTTGGAGGTGGTCCATGAGTCCCAAAAGAACAAACAGATGCTAAGGGCCCTAAATTATACCTTTGTGGTTCTTATACCCAAAAAAGAGGGAGAAAATTCCTTGGATATGTTCAGGCCTATTGCTCTCTGCAATGTTGTGTATAATATCATCAAAAAAATTATTGTTGAGAGGCTGAAGACATGGTTGAGCAAAATCATCTCTGAGGAGCAAGGAGGGTTTGTTGCTGGTCGACAAATATTGGATGGGGTTGTTATTGCTACAAAAGCTATTCACTCGATGGAAACTTCTAAGGAGAAACTATGTTCATTAAGTTGTACATGGCCAAAGCTTATGATCGAGTCAGATGGTCTTTTCTTCAAAAATTTCTTGCTACTTTTGGATTTGAGGAGGAATGGATTCAATGGGTGATGAGTTGTGTTTCTTCTTCCTCATTCTCTGTTCTTGTTAATAATGAGCCATCCGAGCTATTTGAGGCCTCAAGGGGATTGAGGCAAGGAGATCCTTTATCTCCTTATTTGTTTATCATTGTGGCGGAAGGGTTGGTAAGATTGCTCAAGTCTTAAGTCATGTAGGGTCTCATTCAGGGGTGGAAGTGGTATAGTAGTTTGCCACCTCTTTCCCACATTCAATTTATTGATGACACTGCTTTGTTGGGAGTTGCCACCATCAGGGAAGATGGAAATATTAGATAGTCTCTTGACATATATCTTGGTGCTTTCGAACAGTTGATTAATTAGGACAAGTCTTCTATTTTATTCTTCAATACCCCCCTCTTATTCAAGCCAGGATTGCTCGCATTCTAAGATTACAGGTTGGGACTCCCCCCTTAATTTATCTTGGTATTCCAATTTCATCTCATCCTCTACCTAGATCTTCTTGGCAGTCTATGCTTGATAAGTTTAGAAGGAAGGTGAATCACTGGACTTTCAGATGGCTATCCATTGTAGGTAGAGTGTTGCTTTTAAAATATGTTGTTCAAGCTTTACCCATTTATAGATGTTTTGTGAAAATAGCTCCCTCTCACCTCATCAAGGGCATGGATGCTTTGTCAAGATAGTTTTTATGGTCTAGAAAACTTGATCAATATAAATGGAGTTTGGATAGGTGGAATTCTATATGTAGGCCGATGCAAGAGGGAGGCCTTGGGTTGTGACATACTTCTCTTTTTGGGCAGGCTTTGGATGCAAAACTTTATTAGAGATGGTGTACCTCTCAAGACCAGATTTGGGCTAAAATATTATCTTGTAAATACTTGAGACGTATTTTTGAGGCGGAGATCCCTAGAGTCAGCTTGGTTGGGAAAGGTTCAGTTATCAGGGACACTCTGAAAAGAGGAGCTAATTTAATCAAGTAGGGTTTATTTCGGATTTGCAATCAGGGATCAAATGCTATTTTTTGGGAGGATTCTTGGGATGGACACCCTCTTATCTTGAATCAATATCCTAGCTTACGTTCCCTAAGCATTTTTTTCTTGGAAGCTAGTTGGTCTTGTGTTGAGGACTTAAAAAAATCCATTCTTTTGGAAATATGGATATGTACAGGTGGAAAGATCCACAAGAATGGTCCCAGGGGGGACTGTCCAAGGACAGATAGGAGCTTGCTCTTATTCTTATGGGGAGGCCTTGTTCTTCATTGAGGGGTAAATATATTATGTCTTGGAACCCTGATCCTAAGGTAACCTACTCGGTAGCCTATGGTTATCAAGTTCTTGATAAGCAAAAGTATGGGAGTCTTCCTGTCACTTGGTGGAAAAAGGTGTGGAACAAATTTGCCTGGCCAAAATGTAACTTCTTTCTCTGGTTGGTAGCTTGTAATAAATGCCTCACTTGGGATAATGTGAGGAAGAAGGGATATCAAGGTCACTCTGTTTGTGTCCTTTGCAGTAAGAAAAGGGATGACTCTTCTCATTTATTTTTCTAATGCTCCTTTGCCAAAGATATTTGGCACCATTGGTGGAGTGACTGGAACCATCCATGTTTTCATGTGTTGTCCCTGGTAGAGTTTTGGAGTAGTCTGGGCAGACCTTCGGCAAAGGCCCCCTTCCTTCGGGTGGCTTGGAATTTGGGCACTTCTTACATCATCTAGAAAATTTGGCTTGAATGAAACCAACGCATATTTCAAGGCAATTTTTTGGCTGTTTAATAGATCTAGCAAAGGATCCTGTATATGGTTTAGGAAACCATCTATAGAAAATGTGATGTGGACTCTCTTTTGGATTCTAGGTAGGAGAAGGTACAACAAGTCCTTTGTATATTTGGGGATGGTGTGAACTCTTCTAGCCCTAGTAGGGTTCCTCAACTCAGAAAGAATTTTAGGAGAGATGGTAGGTGGAGGCCACTCCCTAGAGGAGTTGTAAAAATTAATACTGATGGATCGTCTAGGGGTAATCCTGGACATGCTGTCATTGGCGATGTTGGGAGAGATTCTACTGGTGGTGTCAGTTTTTTCTTTTCCATTTATAAAGGTGTTCACTCCAATAATTTTATGTAAGCTCTTGCAATTCTTGAGGCCTTGCGGAGGGGGTTTTATCTTGTCTGACATAGGATTATCTGTGAGTCTGACTCTCAAATTGTGGTTAATATTTTAAATAGTAAAAGGGTGGAGGAAGTTAATTGGCACTTGGCCTCTGTAGTCGTTCAGATTCTCAGAATGAGTGAAGAGTTTGAATTTATATCCTTTGTGCACATTTCAAGGGAATGGAATGTGGTTGTTGATTACCTGGCCAAAAGGGCTTCTGAGTTGCTATATCCTTCGAGTATCGATAATTGGGAGAGTCTCCCGTCTGAGGACTCTCAACACCTATGGGAGTTGATCCATAAGGATGTACAGACTTAATGTGGTTTGTTCTTGTTGTATTTTTTGGGTGTCATTCTAGTCTAGTGGTTTTAGCCTATTTGGCTATTTATTTGAGTCCTGGTTGGAAGCTCAGTTGTACTCTGTAATCCAAACTTTTTATCAATAAATTTTTACCCCTTTATATATTATTACACAAGGTTCTCTCAATGCTTGGGAGAATGGGATTATAAATATTATAGTTAAGTATGATTCACAAAATATGGTGGGACTTCTATATGCCATTAGAAATTTTGGACCAAAGGCTTAGAGGATAAGAAATATTGTGAGTCAAATTAAGTCCATTTGGCAGTAGTTCAAGGATTCCATATTTTTCTATGTTGATAGATAAAATAATGCAGCAGCTAAATTTTTGGTTAAACATGGCAGTGAAATTTTCGTTGGATACATGCTAAATTCTAATCAGGATAGGGACACTTCTAAATGATGGGAGGTGAACCAAATGGTTCTTAAATTGGCCAATAAAGACTTAACTAAGAATGAGGATAGGTCGAGAGTCCAGTTTTATGGATCAATGGAGGATGAACAATTATTTGTTGCATTTTTTTCTACCTTTTGTAGCACTCTTTGGCCCTTTTTGGATAGCATGGGTAGTGTTCGCAAGACTGTCAAGCCTGCTAGGTTTCTTAGGATTAGTCTAAAGTAGAAATATGAACAAGTTCAAAGTTTTTTGCTATGTAGATGGTACTCAAATTTTTATTTTTTTGGAGATGTTAATCCGAGTTTTATTTGTTAGAATAAGTGAATATTCTTGTAAGTTCTACTAGAAGAGATACACTTGAGTTTCCACTCCTCCATGTATTAGGAGAACTCCCAGTGGTGTCTTCATCGGGTTTCATGAGTTTTTGTAATCCAACGGCTCTCAATGATCAACTTTTCTATTTATACAAAGTTGATCCTTGGAATAAATCAATCAGTTCCACTCTTCTCTTCATATTTTGTGTAATGCTTTGCATATCTATTATTGTGAAATTCTAACATGGTATCAAAGCTAATAATACCCATTGTTTCGTGCATCTTTCCTTTATGAACAAAAATTTCATATTCTTTCTCAAATTCTGGTTGCTTTTCTTCTAGCAAGTGAGTAAGACCCTTTTGAGAGATAAGATTTAAAATTTTAGGTTTCCAAGTGTGAAAGTTATGAGGGGTGAGAGGTTCAATTGAATTCATCATTTTGACACAAAAGAAAAGTTGAAGTTTTAACCAATATATCCCCCCTTAGAAATTCAATTATTGGATTAGTACAATTGTTTTTAAAGAAGATATGAAGCTTTTAAATATATGAAATCTCAAAATACCTGCCCTAACAAGAGGGAAACTATAAGTAAATGAGATTGTTATATTGTTGCTTTTGAATTGCCAAATCCCTTTTAGTTCGTCTCAATACCCGCCCTAACTTGAGAGAAACTATAAGTAAGGAGAAGAATTTTAAAGGAATATAGGCTTGAAATGAAGAGATATCAACCAGATTTAAATATGGATAACTCAATACTCGCCCTTACTAGAGGAAAACTATAAGTAAGAGAGATATCCAATATGTAGTAAGGTTGATGTAGAAAAATATATGCCAGGCCTTTATACCAATAGTCTCCAAAAACCCGCCCTTACTTGAGGGAAACTGTAAGTGTTTAGAGACAATGATACATGGAACGTAGGCAAATATATTTTGAGGGAAAACTTAAAGTTTTGGAAAAAAGTTATAGAGTTTTATTTTAAGAGAAGTTTATTATATTTATAAAATATAAAAAGGAAATATTTTCTAAATTATACCAAATTTGTTTAACATATATAAGAGAGTATATGAAAAAATTATTAAAATATGAAGAGGGTTAGAGATTATCTTCTTTTGAAATATGAAGGAATATTTCAGCAAAAAACACCTTTTAAAATAAAATTATTTAAAAGGAAATAAATGAATTTATAAGAAGATACAACCCCTAAATATTCTATTGGGTTTGATATATTTTTTGAGTAACTTCTCTATGAAATAAACAAATTTATATATCAACAATTATAACCTTATAAATTGATTTACTTATAAGCAAGTAAAGAGCATAGATGAAGATAGACAAAAAGAATATGCAACCCCCCTTAAAGTTATGAAACACAAATGTGAAATAAATTGCACGCAACCCCCCAATGAAAAACTTTTATTAGAATGGTTACAAGATTGACTCACGATCAAGAGGACCTTTTGAGAAAAAATAAAGGCCCTGAGAAAAGGAGTCAAAGGAGTTTCTTCAAAACACGAAGGATCAAAAGAAACCTATTAACCTAAATAAAAGATATATATAGGAGGATTTAAAAGAATTTATACAATAATTCGGACTCAGAGAAAGAAAGGCGATCAAAAACAAGGAGACGCCTTCTTAAATTCCTTGCAATCAAAATAATAAATTTTGAAAAAAGCTGGAACATTCCACTTTGAATATGCAGTGCTCTTGACCTCTGTGGGTGACGACGCTATATAGAAGAGGCCTCCTAAGACATTGAGGATGCTACAACATTCTCCATTTATAGATTTCTATATGCACATTTAGGAATTGAACCAGAGAAGAGTGGAAGTGATTAATTTATTCCAAGGATCAACTTTGTATAAATAGCAAAGTTGATCATTGAGAGTCATTGGATTACAACAACTCATCAAACCTGATGAAGACACCACTAAGAGTTCTTTTGACACATGGAGGAGTGGAAACTCAAGTGTGTCTCTCCTAGTAGAACTTAAGAGAATATTCACTTATTCTAACACCCCCCCTTAAGTGATACGAGGGGAGATTCATACAAATGAGTTACTAAAACAAGGCCTGATGAGGTACTCATGTACAATGATTTATTTTGAAGATATGGTAAAAACCTAGTGGGAAAAACCATCAATCAAAAGGAAGTAAGAGGCTTGTCTTCGTATGTCAAATATTGTCCTCTTAATACAATAAATAGTTGGTGGAAAAAACCCTATGGGGAAAACCAACTATGAGAAGATGAGAGTCTTGTCTTCGTATGGTGAAGGATGAGTCTCAACAACTTAGCCTAATTAAGTATCCATTTACATTATGTGGTTGGTGAAAAACCCCCTATGGAGAAAAACTAACTATGAAAAGAAGAGAGGTTGGTATTCGTATGACAAATATTGTCCTTTTTAATAAAAATAAAGATGAGTCCTAGAAACTGGGCTTGATTAAGTACTCATTTACAATATATAGGTGGTGAAAAAACCCCTATGGGAAAAAAACATACTATTAGAAGAAGAGAGGATTGTCTTCGTATGGTGAAGATTGTCCTCATAAAACCAATCAATGCAGCTGTATTACTCCAAGCTTATCTTGCAACTAAAGGTAACGTGGATAAGGAAATGACTTAGTGAAGATATCTACATTTTTTTCTCAGTTGGAATATATTCCAAGTGTATATCCCCATTCTGAATATGCTACCATATGAAGTGATGTTCTATCCCACTTTAAAGTTTTTAAAGCCTTAGTTGAAAATCAGGCCTCTTGCAAGATCAAGAAAATCTACACAGATAATGGAGGGAATACTGCAACAATAAGTTCTCCATATTTCTATCAAGTCATGGCATAATTTATCAACATTTTGTCTCCCATAATCCTCAACAAAATGGCATTTGCATAAAGGAAAAATCAGACATTAAAATAAATGGGAAATTGTATGCTCCATTCTAGAGATCTTCCAAAAGTTTATTGTGCAGAAGCTATTAACTATGCCAATTATATTCAAAATAACACACCTCATAAAGATCTTAACCATTTAACACCTGAAGAATCATGGCCTAGCTCAAAACCAGATGTTATTCCACTGTTGACGTAGAGTTTAATTTTTTTTTCTCTGTTTGAAGATCAATTTTAGCCTGCAAAATTATTGTTGGAAGAGAAGAACCTTAGAGGACTGTTTGTTCAAATATCCCACTATTTGTTGTTTATTTCTCGCATCCCCATTTCTATCGATATTGACATGAAAAAATGTTTCTTGAGAAACTCTCTACACATGAGGAGGGAAATCTCATAGAGAAATCTCAGACGGGGCTGAACCACAGCACTGCGACGTCCAAGCAGAGCTCACATTTTTGCCATGTTTCATTTTTGGGATGGCAAGAACATGTTTTTAAAGAGATCTTCACAAAGCACTCATTAGAGAAAAGGGCGGCCAATAAGAGGAAACTTAATTTAAAGTATTTTATAAAGATTTTGAGAGCCCACTTTCTTTTAATTATATGGGCTTTAAACTAAGTTTTTTTAAGTAAAACTTTTTAAGTGGTCGTATTGGACACATTTGGCTATTTTTTAGATTTTTTTGAAATTTTTATTGAATTCAAAATGGTGCCCATGTATTCTCCTGCGAGAGAAATTTTAAAAACCATGCTTTAATCAATTTTTTTGGAATATTCCTTTGTGAGGGGAAAAAAAAAGATGCTTGTTTTTTCTGCAGATGAAGGTCATTTTTATATTCAATCCTGGGTACCTCAGGGTTAGCCACTTTCACAAGTTTGTTACCTCTGTAGGTCATCCTCTAGGTATGTTGTCTCTTGTAGGTTACTGACTAGATTCACCATGAATATCATCCCCCCTCATGGTGAACTCAATATACAAGGTGCCTATCTTTATTGAAAATGCACCTTAATAGATAACATCTAGGGCATCATGAAAAAATAGATCCGTAAAAAAACTCACATCACCGACGCTTCCCCGACAACGACAACAGATGGGAAGACCTTCATAATATTTTCTATAATGGGCTTCAATTTGGTGCGCTAAATACAAAGACATCAATAGATCCTTGATGCTCCTCGCGCTAGCCCTGTTTATGAACACTTCCACCTTCGAGGGAGGGCTCTCGATCCCATGGGCCTAGGCGGTGAATGAGCACTCTTGTTAGGATCCCATCCTAACATTATTTTGTAATTCTCATTATTATGTAATGACCCACTTCCAACATGGGGGATCCCATATATAATGTTATTTTATAATGTACGTGGCATGTTATGCTCCTAGGAAAGTGGGGTCACTTGATGTAACTGTTATAAATATTGTAACCGATATTTGGTAGAAGATTCTAGCTCGAGTGGCATTTTGCATGTAAGCCAACTCTTGAGCCCAGGGTTAGGTTTTGCATGAAGTCTTTCTTTAAAAAGCTATGAAGCCATGTACGAATCATCTTTTTGCAAGTTAATGAAATATTGAAGGAGGTTTCCCCCTCGAAGAGGCCTATGATTTTGAGTTCTTTTGTGAGATTTTTCAATTATGCAATTACTTTCTGCATAGTATTATTCTGCTATTGCATGTATTTAAGTTATCTTTCAATATTTTTTGTGTGTGAGCTTTATTTCAATAGTAGGTTCCTAACAAGTGGTATCAGAGCACTTTCCAAGGCCGAGTTCTGCTGTAACTACGATGATTCTTGCCATCCATTCTTCCTGTTAGGTATAATTTTATGTGTTTTTTTTGTTCAGTTTTTCCTTTATTAAAAAATCCAAAAAAAATACAATTCATTTTTTTTACTAGCAAATCTAAAAAATACAAAAAAAATACAGTTTTTGTTTCAATAGTTGTGTAGGTTAGAAAACCTATGCCCAAGGTTTTAAAATATCATGAAGGATTTGTCATTATTAGCTAAGCTAGATAGCCCATAAAGTGTCTAGTGAAGTGAGGGGCGATCAAGCTCTAATACCCAGGCCTTAGACATCACTTGCGCATGGAATCGAGCTCCCACGCATCTTTAGGTGTATTGGAAGATCATTCTAGGGTTAACAAAATTTTATCCAATAGGAAGCTTTGTTAGAATTTAAACAATAATACATATGCAAAGTATTACACAAGAGATGAAGAGAAGAGTGGAACTAATTTATTTATATCTAGGATCAACTCTGTATAAATAACAGAGTTGATCATTGAGAGTTGTTGGACTACAACAACTCATCAAACCTGATGAAGACACCACTGAGAGTACTCCTGACACATGAAGGAGTGGAAACTCAAGTGTGTATCCTAGTGAACTTAAGAGAATATTTACTTATTCTAACACCCCCCATTAAGTGATACTAGGGGAGATCTTTACAAATGAGTCCCGACAATGAGGCCTGATTAGGTACTCATGTACAAAATGGATAGTTGGTCAAAAAAAAACCCTATGGAGAAAAAACAACTATCACCCCTTTGTTTTGAAATGATGGTAAAAAAACCTAGTGGGAAAAGCCACCAATCAAAAGAAAAGAAGTATAAAAGAGGCTTATCTTCGGATGGTGAAGATTGTCCTATTAACAAATAAAATATGAGTCCTGACAACAAGGCCTGATTAGATACTCATTTACAATATAGATATTTGGTGGAAAAAACCACTATGGGAGAAAACCAACTATCACCCCTTTGTTTTGAAGTGATGGTAAAAACCCAGTGGGAAAAGCCATCAATCAAAAGCAAAGAAGTATGAAAGAGGCTTGTCTTTGGATGACGAAGATTGTCCTCTTTAAAAAATAAAAGATGAGTCCCGAAAACAAGGCCTGATTAGGTACTCATGTACAATAATTTGTGAGAGGTGGAAGACCTCTTTGTCAATGTAGCTGTAATACTCCAAGTTTTTCTTGCAACTAAAGGTAACGCGGAGAAGAAATTGACTTGGTGAAGATGTCTACAATTTATGCCTCAGTTGGAATATATTCCAAGTGTATGTCCTCACTCTGAATATGTTATCGAATGAAGTGCTTCTAAGAATAATAAGAAGAATGAGTGAGAGGTGAAAAAACTCTATGCACCAAGATACTTTAACACCCCCCCTTACGTGATAGTAGGGGTAAGTGAAAAAGGTATAAACAATATGTGGCATACCTATAGAAGACGAGTCCCAACACTAAGGCCTGATAAGGTACTCATGTACAATAGAGATAGCATAGCCATAAAGATGAGTCTCAACAGTAAGGGCTGATAAGATACTCATTTACAATATGTGATCAAAAGAATAAATATCTTTAAAGAAAAGTCCCCTAAATCTAAAGTGAAGATAGGATGGAGATAGAACCACAAAAAATTGCATGGGTAGTCCAAAAATGACTCCACAAGCATGAGTATGTGGTTTCCACCTATATGAGTACAATGGGTTGATAACTAGGTCCAAACCTTGTGGACAAATAGCAAAATTAGGGTAATGATAGAAAATTTCAAGGGGAAACCACCTGCCATAATAGAAGAATAAGGAAGATGTGCATGGAGGATTGAGAGGAAGGAATATGTCCTCTTCAACCCCCTATTTAGGACAAAATCCATTAAGAAGCCTGTAATGGACCCATTAGATGTCTAAAAAAATTAGAGACTTGTTGCAGAAAAGAATTCATACTCCTAGACTAGTGCTCGTGAACCATGAAATCAAAGTGTCTTACAAACATAATGTGAAGATAGGATGGAGAAAGAACCACAAAATTGTAAAGGATAGGAATTGCCAATGTAAAGATCCTATAAAATAATAAAATAAAAAATATATTTGTTTTGATATAATTGAAGTTAGTGAATATCTTCTTATAATTTTTGGAGATTTTATAAACAATATATACCTCTCAAAATTAAAGGCTACTATAAAGAAAGCTAGAAGAATACACCCTCCCTAAAAGATAAAACAAAAAAGGAATTTAATTATTAGGTTACAAATGACGCTTTTATCTTAGCCCTTTGAAATAGAAAGAGATTTAAAATTTTGGTTTCCCATGAGTGAAAATTATGAGGGGTGAGGGGCTCAATTGAATTCATCTTAACACAAGAGAGAGATTGAAGTTTTAAATTACCAATACTCCCCCCTTAAAACTTCAATTATGGAAAATTTTAGGTTTATGAATTTTTTGAAAAAGTTATTTAAACTTTTATATATATTTATAACTTTTTTAAAAAATTGTAAGATTATAACACCCTTAGAGAATAAGAAAAGGTGAAATAATTTCTTTCTTTAAAATAGTTATATTGAATATATTAATAAACTAAATGATAAGAAAGAGTAAAAAAATAATTTCAAAGGAAAAAAGTAAGTTCTTGTATAAAATTATTATTTTAACAATAACAATTAATTTAGAAGATGTTATAAGGAAGATAGCTTTTTTTACGTTTTAATATTTTAAATTTTCTTATGTTTTAAATTTTTAAATAAAAAAATAAATATTAGTTATCTAATTTTGAAAGATATTAAGAAAAGAAAAGAACACCCCCCTTCTTTCACTTAAGAGTGCAAAAAAATGCACTAAAGAACCCCCCAAAAGGATTATTTTATTATAGTAAATACAATATTTGTCTATGCTGTTGTTGTGGAGACCCAAAATAAATATGAGGTCTGCCAAAATAACATAGACAAAGGAGATGAATTATGATCATTTGACAGAATCGGAGCTCGAAAAGAAAATCAAAATTTTAAAAAATACACTAATTTTTTCATGAAACAGCCAGAGGCGGAGATAGAAACCACCGAAGTGTCCGACGAGCAACTCTCCCACTAACATGCTTCTTCAAATCCCAACATCGACGAATGAGAAAAACATTAACACTGCAAAAAATATATTAAATTTTCCTGTATTGAAATCACGAATTCTGCTGAAGTCAATAGATAACAATTTAAGCAGAGAAATATGATTTAAAGTAAACCAAAATATTAAATATGGCAGAGAGAATATATTAGTAATAGGTCCGCGTTTTTGAGATACTTGTAGAAACTAATGAAACAAATAAACTTTAAGCATTATTAAAAAAAAAATTTAAAAGGAAGAAATAATTTTAATATGCTGGTTCTTAAAATCTGCAGAAAATGTTAGATGCAGAATATATAAAACAAAATGAATGGTCTTAATAAACCTGTAGAATACGTAAGGAACACCAACAAAAATTGTTATGTTGCTACAGAATACGTTAGATGCAGAATATATAAAATGAAATTAATATATCTATTAAACCGAGCAATCGTCCTTGTAGCGCCACTGAGAATCTGGATAAAAGCAGATTCCTTTAAATTCCAATACCGGCGGATGTTTCCATGAAGCACTATAGAAATTTAGATAATATATTCTTCGATTTGTAAAAGAAATTAAAGGAAATTTATATAAAAATTTCTGATATGGCAGAGAAAAATATCAAGAACCCTGCAGAAAACCTATGGATATTTAAGCATATAATTTTTTTGAAAAATAAGAAATGTATAACTTCAATATGTTGCCTTGGAAGTTTGTTTCGAAAACTAGAAGAAGCTTGCAAAATACGTTAGTGCAAAATATTTTAAACGAAATCTAAATGGAGATGTATTTGAATCCGTTTTGAAAAATGAAATGAAGCCTGCAAAATACGTTAGTGCAAAATATTAAAACGAAATCCAAATGTATTGGAATCAAAATGCTGCCTTGGAAGCCTGTAAAATACGTTAGTGCAAAAAAAATTGAAATCAATGTATTGGAATTCATTTCGAAAACTAGAAGAAGCCTACAAAATACGTTAGTGCAGAATATTAAAATGAAATCCAAATGGGTGTTTTTGAAAACTAGATAAATATTAATGCCCCAAATTGGAAATCCAAAAAAAAATTAATTTTGAAAAACATTTTGGAGAAATCTTCAGAACTTCGAAATGCCTACAAAGGCTCTCAAGCGCTTGTTTTGAGCCCCATGTTGTGCGCCATGCTTGGGAAACTTGCAGAGTAAATCTAAAACCAAGAGAAATCTTCACGACCGCTTCAAATAATAAAAAAATATTGAAAGCAATAAGTTGTTTGAAATGATTTTAGGGAAGAGTATATATAAATACCCCTGAGGAGTGTGTCGATGAACAAAGCGGAGTGGCCCCTAGATTTATTAGAGTGCGTCAAGATAAAAAAACATTGCAACAGGCCAAATGTTCATCAAGTTGACTAAGAGTGCCAATGATGTTGCAACGGACCAAACGTCTTTTCGAGTTGACTAAGAGTGTCAACGATGAAGGCGCCATAAATGAAGAGTTATACTTAAAAGGTAAACTCAAAAAAGGAATCCTTTACATAACACTTTTAGTTAATATGAATTTCGCTTTTAAACAAGCCGAAAATAAATGATTTAACCGAGTGTTAGAGGTACATGAATACATTGAGGAATAATTTAAAAATTTAAGAAAAAAAGGGGCTATTTTCCTTTGAAAAATAAGGGCACGAATCTTGCGCCTTCACAAAGGGTAAAATTGCTAAATTTTCTTAAATGTTATCCTTCAACATGCATTCAAAATAGAAATGAAAGAATATGCAACATAAAAAATATGCTGATTAAAAAACAACAATTGATAAAAGTAGACTAATGCAAACTTTGAAGTTAGATAGCCAAAAAAAATCCAAAGTAAATGAATCAGGTCTTAGAACCTTTAAGAGAAAATACTAGCAAAATCTATCCTGCTTTGATACCATGTGAGAATTTACACAATAATAGATATGCAAAGTATTACACAAGAGATGAAGAGAAGAGTGGAACTAATTGATTTATCTCTAGGATCAACTCTGTATAAATAGCAGAGTTGATCATTGAGAGCCGTTGGATTACAACTCATCAAACCTGATGAAAACACCATTGAGAGTACTCCTGACACATAGAGTGGAAACTCAAGTGTGTATCCTAGTGAACTTAAGAGAATATTCACTTATTCTAACAATATTTTTGGTCTTGTATCATCCATAGTCCACGGGACACAACATCTCAGATGATTATCTTTCCGTATTGTTAGAGAGGTAGTAGTGTGCTCAAGGGTATGTGTGGAATCCTCCTTGGGTAGTGGCCTGAAATATTGATCCGAGAACTATTGTTCATCACCGCGGTATAACAGAGGGCCTATGGGTGTTACATACTCCTTTACCTAGCATACTCTGGTTTTGTTAAACACTTCCTCCTATAAAAATACACATCTTCCTATTATGTTAAATCTGCATTCACAATCTCAAAATCTGAGCATATGGAGGACTTTCCTATCATAGAAGAATACACCATGCATGCACCAGTAGTTAGGAAAGAGTTTGCAAGTGTCTCTAACAGTCTACAATATTCCAATAATAATCAAGTGAGTGGTAGTAATAGTCCGGTCAGTGACAGTAATAGTCAAAATAGTAACACTCAACTGTAATAGTCAAAAAATACAGGTGGTCAGGGTCAGAAACAAAACCATCAGTATTTGTAACTGCAGTACAAGTGACAAGACAATGATAGGGTGATCAATTGATAGATCCAAGACAATTGATTCAGTTTTCCCACTTGTGACCTAGAGCCCAAAAAAATTCATTGAAATTTTATTAAAATAGGGATATCTCTTCACATAGATCTTAGATTGAATAAAACATTTAGCAGATAATTCTACACTCTATTCCAGATAAAATTGTTATTGGCAGCCCCTGGTCAAATTTTGCACCCGTTTTCCAAAAATAGCAATTTTTTATTTTTCTTGCTAAGGTCATAACTTTTCAACGGTCAATCAGATTGATCCAAATTTTTGGGAATAGAATCTACTTGTTATTCTGCACTAAATACCCTTAAGGACTCATTGGTGAAATTTTAAGTCCAAGTGGATGAAATTACCTTAACATCACCTTGCAACCAATCGGAGCTCACAAAAAGTCAAGAAATTTAGTATATCTCCTCATTGAGTGCTTAGATCAAACAACCACCGAAGTGGACCCTAGCCTAAAATCAATGTTGCAATCCATTTCCCAAATTAAATTTTGGACCCTTACTAAAAATAGTAACTCCTGAAATCCCACATATATTTTTAGTAACTAAGTAAAAAAGTTCAAGGCTATCTCAAATGGCAAGTGGCACTCGTGGACATCAAAAAGAGGTAGAATAAAACATTGCTTCAATGTTGGATACCCTAGTAAGTGTTGTTACGAGCTTGCAAAAAAAAATTGAACACTTGACAACAAAATTTCAAACTTTTAGAGTTGCCCAAGATACCTCCATAATTCGCATAGAAGAACACCTAGTAGATGTTGAGTCTAAAATACAAGGTGGTCCAAGCAAGTCTGAGTATCGTCACGAAATGGGAACATATGACTCTCACCTTCGCTTTGATCGTGATACTCCCTTCAAGATGCCAAAACTAGACTTTCCTAAGTTCAATGGGAAGGATGTTGATGGATCATTATGTTGTGTTGCTCAATTCTTTAGACTCCATGATGTCCCCATTTATCATCGAGTTCAAATGGCTTCTTTTAATTTAGAATCTGAAGTATTACAGTGGTACCAATGGTTGCAAAAAACTATCTCTGATCCTTCTTGGGAAAAATTTGAGTCCTAGTTACTCAATCGCTTTGGCTCTAGTTTTTTTTTTTGGTAAATAAGGAACAAAATCATTACAGCCGGGTTTTACAGGTTGACCCAAAACCTATTACAAAAATAGCACAAAGCTTAAAACAGAACACGACCTCAATAGGGACAGTCTGTCCAAAACCCCCTACTGGGGCCACAAAGCCAACAAAGAGCACCACTCTTACACAAGATTACACACACCTGAGAACACAGGCAGTCGACACATTCACCTCCTAACACTTTCTCTTCTCATTTGGTCATGAGACTGCAACATGTCACGATATTGCGACACTTTTACTTCCTCCTCTTTCAATTCTCTTTGGTCACAAAAAAGCGACATGTGGCGATATCATGAAACTTTTCCTTTCCGCTCTTTCTTTCCTCTTTTGGTCGTGAAAATACGACATGTCGTGAAATCGTGACACTTTTTCCCTCTTGCTTATTCTCTTCACTTTTGGTCACAAAAAAGCGACATGTCGCGATATCGCTACACCCTTTCTTTCATTCTGAACATGTCGTGAAATCATGACACTTTTCCTTCCTCCTCTTTCTTTTCTCTTTTGTTCACAAAAAAGTGACATGTTGCGAAATCGCGACACTTTTCCTTCCTGCCCTTTCTCTTCTCTTTTGGTCACGAAAATTTGACATGTCGCGATATCGCGACACATTTTCCTTCTTGCTTATTCTCTTCACTTTTGGTCATGAAAAAGCGACATGTCACGATATCGCTACACTCTTTCTTTCATTCTGAACATGTCGCGAAATCATGACATTTTTATTTCCTCCTCTTTCTCTTCTATTTTGGTCGTGAGAATGCGACATGTAGCGATGTCACGACACTTTACCTTCTCGTTCTTTCTCTTCTCTTTAGGTCGCGAAAAGATGACTTGTCGCAAAATCGTGACACTTTTTCCATTTTGCTCTTTCTCTTCTCTTTTGGTCACGATAAACCGACATGTCGTGATATCGCGACACTTTTTCCTTTTTGCTCTTTCTCTTCTCTTTTGGATGCGAAAATCTGACATGTCACAAAATTGTGACCCTTTTTTATTTAAGCTCAACACATCACCAGAAAACAACACTGAATCCTTCTTGCTCACCATGTCGTGATATTGCGACACTCTTTCTTTCTTGCTTAACATGTCACGATATCATGACACTTTTCCTTTCTTGCTTTTTCTCTTTTCTTTTGGTCATGAAAATGTGACATGTCGCAATATCGCGACACTTTTTCCATGTCGCGATATCGTGACACTCTTTCTTTCATGCTCAACATGTCACGAAATAGTGACACTTTTTCCATGCTGCGACATCGCGACACTCTTTCTTTCATGCTCAACATGCCACAATATCGTGACACTTTTTCCTTCCTCCTCTTTCACTTCTTTTTTGGTCGCGAGAATGCGACGTGTCGTGATATCGCGCCACCTTTCCTTCTTGCTCTTAGTCTTCTCTTTTGGTCGCAAAAATACGGCATGTCGCAAAATCGCGATAGTTTTTCTTTCTTGTTTTTTCTCTTCTCTTTTAGTCGCGAAACAATGACATGTCGCAATATGGCGACACTTTTCCCACTTGCTCTTTCTCTTCTTTTATGGTCGTGAAAATGCGACATGTCACGAAATCGCGACGTGAGTATGATGATTTTATAGGATAGTTAACAAAGCTAAAACAAACTTCGACAGTTCAATATTACCAAATACAATTTGAGATATTGGCCAATAAAACTATAGGAATGAATGAAGGATTCTTTATAAGTTGTTTTGTTAGTGGGTTGCGGGAAGATATCCAAGCTGAGGTCACAATGTTTAGACCACAATTGATGATGCAGGATATCTAGTTGGCTCGTTTGGTCGAGTCCAAATTTTAGCTCAGAGGCACTTCTCTAAATTTCCATAGGCCTCCTAGATTACACAATCAACATGAATAAAAAATTGTTGCACCCAATGCTCTAACCAAATGTTTGACCAATGCTAAAATGAATGCGCGACGCGCCCAAGGGTTGTGCTACAATTGTGATGAAATTTTTTCTCGTGGGCATAGGTGCACCCAAAATATTTTATTCCTCATCGATGTTGATGAGCCTAACACCAGCGACCATAGTGATGATGACACTGAATTAGAAAAAGAACCACTAAAACCAGAGGATGAAAACCCAGATGAATCACAGGTTGAAATTTATGTTCATGCTCTTGCTGGCATTACTACGCCCCAAACCATAAAAGTTGTGGGTTATTTCAAAGGTCTGCGACTTACCATCTTGATTGATTCTAGTAGTACACACAATTTTATTGATCCCCGCATCGCCAAGCAGGAAAATTATTATGTACACACATGTGATTCCTTTGCGGTTATGGTAGCAAATGGTGAGACTTTACCTTACAAGGGAAAATGTCCTAATATTAAGGTCAATATTGGGGACTATGAGCTCAAACAAGATATGTTTACACTTCAATTAGGGGTATGTGATATTGTGTTGGGATATCAATGGTTGGGCACATTGGGAGTTATCTCTTGGAACTTTGGTGAGCTTTGGATGCAATTCTCACAGAATGGATAGTCCTACACTCTCCATGGCTTAAAATCAAGGTCATCATAGATTATCAATTTCAACCGAATGGAGAAGTTGTTAAAAAAATCATCCCAGGGTGTCATAGCTCAGATTTTTGCGATCCAATTGCATTCTTTAGATGAGGATTCTATTCCTGAAGATTTACAACTTATTTTGACCAAGCACAACACTAATTTTGCTGAGCCAATAGAATTACCACCTCGTCACTCTCATGACCATGATATTCCCTTGTTACCTGGCAATGCACCATCCAACATTAGACCATACAGGTATCCTCATGCTCTTAAGTCAAAAATTAAAAAGTTAGTACAAGAATTGTTAAAAGTCGATGTCATTCGGCCAAGCAATAGTCCTTACTCTTCTTCAGTTTTATTGGTACGTAAGAAATATGGGTCTTGGTGGTTGTGTATCAATTATCGAGAGCTCAATAAACTCACCATCAAGGATAAGTTTCCTATTCTAGTTGTGGATGAATTACTAGATGAACTTCACAGGACTATGTATTTTTCTAAACTTGACCTTTTATCAGTGTACCATCAAATTCGAATCAAAGAGGAGGATATTCCCAAGACTACCTTTCATATGCATGAAGGTCACTATGATTTTTTGGTAATGCCATTCGGCTAGACTAATGCCCTTTCCACCTTCCAGAGCCTCATGAACAACATTTTTCTTCCATTCCTTTGAAAGTTCATTCTAGTCTTCTTTGATGATATTATAGTGTATAGTCGCTCATGGGAAGAGCATCTTACTCATGTGAATCAGACTCTCTAGTTGTTGGCACAACATAAAATCTATTCTAAGTGTTCCAAGTGTTCTTTTGGGTTGATAGAAGTAGAATGGAGGGCGTTAAAATTGATCCCAAGAAAATCCAAGTTGTTCAAGAATGGCCAAAACCTCACACTCTCAAAGGTCTTCAAGGATTTTTAGGGCTTACAGGTTATTACCATAAATTTGTTCGTAACTATGGTAAAATTACAGCTCCCCTAACTTCTATGCTAAAGGACTCTTTTACTTGGACAGGACCCGTTTAAAAGGCTTTCCAAGAATTGAAGCATGCCATGACCACAACACCTGTCTTAGCCATGCCAAATTTCTCCAAATCATTTTTTATTGAAAGCGATGCTTCAGGTCATGGTATTGGGGCAGTGTTGATGCAAGAAGGATGACCCTTGGCCTTCACAAGTAAAGCTCTCTCTGGTCATAATTTGCGAAAATCAACTTATGCCAAGGAGATGATGGCAATTCTACATGTCGTAACCCATTGGAGACCGTATCTCATTGGGCATCATTTCTCCATTAAAACAGATCATCAAAGTATCAAATAATTTTTAGAGAAACGAGTTGCCACACCTGAAAACAAAAATGGATCTCTACACTCATGGGCTATGATTATGATATCACCTATAATAAGGGTAAGGAAAATGTTGTGGTTGATGCTCTATCTCTTAAATTTGAATCTCTTAGTATGTTGTGTGCCATTTCATTGCCGATCCCCCAATGGATTGATTATTTATGCCAAGAGGTACTTCAAGATTTTGAATTGTAGACTTTGGTTGCTTCCCTAACCATTGAGCCTACTTCATGTCTAGGATACACTTGGGATGACCAGGATTTGTGTTACCACCAATGCCTTGTTGTTCCCCACAAGTCCTCACTATGGGAACTTTTCATGATAGAACTGCATGCTACTCCATCTGCTGGCCATTTAGGATTTCTCAAAACATATGAACAACTCAAAAGCACTTTTTTGGAAGGGTATAAAAAAAAGTATTCATGAATTTGTGTCAGCTTGTGATACCTTTCAACGGATGAAAGGTGAAGCAGTGCATTCTCTAGGCTCTCTTCAACCCTGCCCATTCTAGACCAGGTCTGGACAAATATTTCTATGGATTTTATTAAAGTCTTACCTAATTTGGGTGAAAAATTTGTTACATTCGTGGTAGTGGATCGTCTTTCGAAGTATGCTCACTTCTCTCCCCTATCCCATCCTTAAACAGTCTCCACTATTGCCCAAATATTCCTTGATTCTATATTTTGCCTTCATGGTCTACCCTCCTCCATGATGTCTGATCGTGACCCAACCTTTACAAGTCACTTTTGGTAAGAATTGTTTAAGTTATAGGGAACTCAACTCAATATGAGTTTAGCATATCATCCAAAAATAGATGGCCAGATGAAGATTGTCAATAAATGTTTAGAAACCTATCTTCATTGCTTTCCTCAGATCATCCTACATACTGGGCGAGATGGCTTCCTTTGGCTGAGTGGTGGTACAATACTTCCTATCACACAGCCACCAATGCTACCCCTTTTGAGGTGGTTTATGGGTTATCTCCACCGACATCTTCCTCCTAAATTTTAGGTATCTCCAAGGTCCATGTAGTCAACACTACTCTCAGTCAACATGCTTATATCCTCCATCAACTAAAGCTAAATTTGGAGGTAACCTAGAATCAGATGCATCAACAGGTTGGTTAACACCGTTCTGAGCATAGTTTTGATGTGGGTGATATGGTTTTTCTTCGGTTGTAATCATACATATAGTTTTTCCTCTAGCTTCATAGATGCCAGAAGCTTACTACAAAGTACTATGGGCCCTATTAGGTGTTACATAAAACTGGTGCCACATCCTACAAATTGGCCCTTCTACCTACATCCAAGAACCATTCTATCTTTCATGTTTTTGCTCTCAAAAAGGTGGTTGGAAATCAGGTACAGGTTTAATATGCACTCTAGATTTATATGAAGAAGATTCTATCTTGCTTGAACTTGAACAATTGTTGGATCATCGGACTCCCACTCTTCGTAATCGCACCATTACTAAAGTTCTTGTGAAGTGGCATGGACTCCAGCAAAAATATGCTACATGGGAATCTCTCCATTAGCTCCAGTACCAGTTTCTTCACTTTAGCTTTGAGGACAAAGCTTTTTGAAGGGGAATGACATGTTAAGATCTCATCCTAACGTTATTTTGTAATTCTCATTATTATGTAATGACCCACTTCCAATGTGGGGGATCTCATATATAATGTTATTTTGTAATGTACGTGGCATGTTATGCTCCTAGGCAAGTGGTGCCACTTGATGTAACCATTATAAATATTGTAACCGACATTTGGTAGAAGATTCTAGCTCGAGTGGTATTTTACATGTAAGCCAAATTTTGAGCCTAGGGTTAGGGTTTGCATGAAGTATTTTTTTAAAAAGCTATGAAGCCATGTACGAATCATATTTTTGCAATTTAATGAAATGTTGAAGGAGGTTGCCCCATCGAAGAAGCCTACGATTTTGAGTTATTTTATGAGATTGTTCAATTTTGAAATTACTTTTTGCATAGTATTATTTAGTTATTACATGTATTTCAGTTATCTTTCAGTATTTTGTGTGTTAGAGATTTATTTCAATAGTAGGTTCCTAAAAACTCTCCATCTCTCCACTGTTACAAAGCTCAGACGCTACCATCATGCCAAATTGAGCAAGTTTTCATCAAACCACCCCACTTTGTTCCACAAAATTTTTGAAAACAATATCTCTCTCACGTGCATGGTAATACGTTCGTCCATCATTCTGAAGTTGAGGTGCTCGACAACATTTGGCACCAGGGTGACGATTACCGCACTACAAAATATTAAGGTGATTCTTCGTATTTCTACACGGGGCCCTCCAAGCTATGTCTACGCATTATAACTTGACAACATGTATGGACACCAGCTCCAAGATGGAAATTCATGCTTGGGCTATATATATTGGCATCTGCATAAAAGAAAAGAAGGCGCTTGAGAGTTGCGCCTTCTAATTTTTAGCTCCGCACTAAATATAAAGTCTTCCATGTATGACGAATGGTGGGCAAAATTTAATTTCTAAAGTCAAATATTGAGAAATGTTACTTGTTGCTACGAAGGACATCATAGTGTTGTAACGTCGTATATCTTTCTACCTTCAAAAATATATAACCGCCATAGTAGCAACTAATTTTTCATAATGTCACATTGGCACAAATATTGATTCTGAGCCACCAGTTCGAATTAGGTGGCAAATGATGATCTGACGACCCGAGCTCAACTCAAAAAATCATCAGGATGCATAGAATCTGGTTTCAATATTTTTTTTACTAGATCCACTGCAAACGTCTTGTCTAAGCAATGACGAAGAGAGACATCTACATGGGCTCAGGCTATGGCAAACACATGCTAATCACAAGCTAGCCTTTTTCAAATGCCAAGTCGTTGAAGCCTTGGTTCATTTCATCCTCATCACACCAATATTTATCAACATGGATGTCAAAGACCTCTGATGATCGGTTCTTCAACAGCATTCACCGAATTGAAAAAAAATAGCAAGCAAACGGTACTTCGTGGCACCAAGAAGAACATCAACCATGTGTCAAATATACACAGATAAAATCAATGAAAAATATTAAACATTTGAAATTGTTACATGAACTGATACAAAATGTTGGGAATGGAAATAAATGAGATTTATTGATACAAGATGTGTTACAATATATAGGCATAAGCCTATATGAAATCATGAAAAATGTCAAGGAACATGACAAGTATCAAAACAAAAGGCATCATGCACATTATACAAAGTTGATCAACTTTACTATTTATACAAAGTTGATCCTTGGAATAAATCAACCAGTTCCACTCTTCTCTTCATATTTTGTGTAATGCTTTGGATATCTATTATTGTGAAATTCTAACATTATTCAGATTTTAGGGCTTGCCAAAAGCGGCACAACTATGACTATAATTTGATTATTATTCTACCAATATAATTTTTTACCTTTTCAAAAAAGAATTACTTGTATTCAACATTGTAACAAGAACAACTGGAATTTAGATGATGAACAAAAAATAAGAAAATAAATTCATTTGTAAAATTAGTAAATATCTATTATATAAGTGAATACATATATTGAATATTAATATATTTAGTAATATGATAAGTTTTTAAATATATTATTCATGTATTGACCTAAAAAAAACTAATAAATTTATAATGTTCTTTAATTGCAAATGATGTAACTAATTTTTAGTATTTTTGGTTTCATAGCCACTAAGCTTAACAAAATTCATAGGTATATGTATTTATATTCTCACATCAAAATGAAAAATCTACATGTAAAATTTCAAAATTTATTTATTAAGATTGTAAATCAAAATATTGAAAATGAATCGATTTGATTTTAGGACTAATAGTTTCCTTTAGTGTGTCTAATATATAAACTATGGATCCTATGAATGTAAATATAAAAAGCTTTTAATTATTAAAGAGAATAACATATGCATGGTAAATGTAATAATTTCATATTTTAATATTGACATAAATGTGAATGTACTTCCATGATGGAATCTATGGTTTATATGAATTACCATATGGAATGTGCACAAAGATCAATTAAAGTGGCTAAATTTTTATAAAACAAAAATTACAGGTATGTTTTTTTTGTTGTTTGAATAAATGGAAATATTTTTTTTGAATTGTCTTATCCTAATGAATCATTTTTTCAAATGGTTATATTGGATTGAATTGAAACCACTCTTATTACATCGTACATATTAGTATTACAATTAACCCATGTATTGTTGGGTAAGATTTTGACCTAGATCTCCTCTTTGAATGTTAAGACGATTGATCTAATACAATTTGATATTGTAGGACCTAATTAATCTTAAAATGAATATGTGATTTGAATAGTACTTGCATATAATTTAAATATAGGCCAAAATTGATATACGAAGAAAAAGGATCTTTTTCATCTCTTCATTTTCTGGATGGATTAGACACAAAAACTAAAGATATTAAGGGATCAAAACTAGTCCATAAATTCTACCATATAAAAAATAAAAATACATACATAAATCTAACTAGTGAAAATATTAAGGTGGATTGGTAAGTGCTTATCTGGCCAGACATTTACCAAGAAGACACTTAGGTTCAAACCTTGGGCGCAACCTGTTTACAAAGGACATAGTTTGATTTGAATCCTTTGAGTTCGTAGTATTATAGCAAGGTTTAAGAAGGATTTAATACATCATATAAAGGAATACTTATTCAATTTATAAGAAAGCTACCTTAAATTAAAATTTGAAAATATGTATAAGACATAGATTTAAATTTATATATTTAAAAATAAATAAATTAAACATGTAAAGAATCTTGTTTACAAGTTTTAAGTTTTAAGTTTAATTATATTTATATTGCTTATAATTAAAATTTCTATTATGTAAGAATAAAAGATAAATTATTTTTTTTATAATTTAAACTATTGGCTATATGTTTTAATATAAAAATTTAAAATTTATCCATGAAAAAAATTGTAGAAAAAATAATACAATATTTATGCTATTGTCATGTATTTTAAATAATACATATACAAAATTTCATAAGATTCATTATAAAAATAGAATTTAAATATACTCTTTAGTATATAATTTTATGCATGAAAATATAATTTGTAGAAGAAAAATATGATATATCTATGTCATTGCCATGTCTTTCAAAAAATTCATATAGATTACTTAGAGTTTCATAACAAAAATAAGAATTCCCTATGCTAACCAATTTTTGCTATAGACAATATATATATATATATATATATATATATATATATATATATATATATAATGTTGAACTATAAGTATTGATAATAAAAACTATGGATAATAAAAATATGTAATTTTCATTTTTAAGTTTGAAAAATAATTACAATGCTATGGGTATGAAGTATCCTCAAGGATTTATGAACTAAGATAAGTATTGGCCTCCCCATTGTAATATGTTACAATCAACTTACAATCTAAAAAAATTCCTAATAACAAGATTGGCATTTGGAAAACAAGAATAACTTCCTAATCAATTACAATTCTCAAATGACTCTTACTTGAGTACAAAAAAGAATCAAATTTCAATTTTGAAGATAAATATTATTTTGAAGCCTATCTTTCCAAAAAATAAAGGCAAGGGTCTCTTTTAAAACATTTTTTTTTGCTAATAATAGATTTGATATAATCCTTAATAAGAGGACTATGAGAAAATTCTAAATCCTCTAATTACTTCTTCCTTTGCCAAGTGTCTTCTAGAAGGTTCAGACCATATTTTGAAAGACCATCTACTTCTATATTTAGTTCCCTATAGATGTGTTTGTATGAATTTTTGTATAGAAGGTTCTAATAATTTTACTTGCTCATAGAAAGTATTGATGAGCAATTTTTTCATCTCAACATTATTTGCAACCCAACTTATCACTAATTTTAAATCTCTATAAATTTGTAAAGTTGTAATTCCTTGGTCCACTGCTATTCTCATCAAGAGGATCAATACTTTCCCTTCTACCATATTATTTGGTCCTTCATCTAAACTTGCCTTGAAAGTGATCTTATGATTTTTATTTAAATAAAGTAACCCCTTCCCCCACACCTACCTAGGTTGCATTGGCAAGATCCATCAAAGAAGGCCCATGGCTTCATAGAATCCATTATTAGGTTTCCTATATGAAATTCTCAATTTTGGTCTTGGGGAGATTTTTAGATTTTCAAAAATAGATTTAATCTGCATTCATACTTGAATCACTAGAATTTCCTTACCTTCAAACAACCTGGAATTTCTAGCCAACCATAAACCCCATACCACTATCAAAGGGATATATCTATACTCCTTTAATCATATTTCTTTGAACCACTATTGCATGTCATCCAAAATATTCCTAGAAAACCATTGTCCTTTCCCTTGAGTCAAAGACAAAATTGAATTTCACAATTCTCTTGTGAAAGGACAATAAACCAAAAGATGGTCCATTATTTTTCTTCTTTTATACACATGATACATTGACTTGGTCCTTTCCAAGAACTCCTTTGAATAACATCCCATATTTGTGCTTTTTTGGCTATAGCTATCTAGGAAAAGATCCTAGTTTTAAAGGAGATTTTACCTTCTATATTCTACTCCACCACCATAGTTTTTCCTCATTGTTGTTATCAAAGCTTACCTTATACCCTTATCTAACTATGTATTACCCACTTGTTGGATTATTGGACCATATTAGATAGTCTCTTTGTTGATTTAGTCTTATATTTGCTCTTTCAATTTTTTTGTATAGCCATGCCAAATATGTGCATCATGTCCTCCCAATGTTAGTTCTTCTGTTGTGAGCCATACTTATTTCTACAAATTAGTACTCTCTTTTGATACCACTTGTGCCAATACCATATTCCTTATCTATGGATATGATCTATTATGTTTTGATGAAGTTGATATTCTCCTTTGCTTCCTAGCCAAGGATATTTGGTTATCCTTCCTTTACATTTCTTATTTTCCAAGCCAATAAATTCCCAACTAACAAAAAAATCTCACTAGTGCTTTCTAAATAATTGTGGCTTTTAAAACAGATTTATTCTCTAATCTAATCAAATCTAAAAATGACAAAGTACCTAAATATTTCTCTTGAATTATATATTTTCATAAGCCATTCCTAATATGAATCTCCTTAATTTTTTTGTTGTTATAGCTTTTCTAAAATTATACATATTCTTGAGGTTCCATCCTCCATCTGATTTTGATTTAGCTATTTTATTTTGTTTAACTAGTACCATTGCATATTTTTATTTTTTCCTTGACCAAATAAAGTGGAAACACTTATTCCTTATTTTCTCTGCTATTGTGATGGGAATGTAATCCAAGGAGTATCGGTAGACGGGTCTCTTCAAAAACTAATTTCACCAATGTAAGTTGACCCCCAATTATAACCACCTAGTACACCAAGTGTTGATATTATTCTCTATTTTGGTGTATAACCAAATCCAATTATAGTACCCATAGTCATTAGGTTTCAGATGGAAACATAAATATTGTGTCCCTTTATCAAATTCTACTTGCTTGCAATAAAAAGTTCTCATTATTGCTTCTATTTGCCCTAAATAAAACCTATTGAAGGCAATTTCTATATTTTGCAAATTTATTTCCATTATGTATCCATACAATATAGGTCCAAAACTTCTTTATACTTTAAGTCTTCCTTCAATGTCTCATTTCCAAAAAATAAAACATCATCTACAAAGAGCAAATGGATTACCTTCAAAGAATTATAAATTTTGATACCCTTGATCATTTTCCATATTTTTGGTTTTCTGATCAATCTACTCAAACCTTCTACCACAAAAATAAAAATGAGAGGGGACAGAGGACACACTTTTCGTAAACCTCTAGAAGCCTTGAAAAAACTAGAAGTTGAACCATTGATAAGCACAACAAAGGAAGTTGAATTTATACATCCCATCACCCAATTCACAAAGGGAATGCTACATCCAATTTGAATTATGCTTAGGCTGATATATAACCAATTTAATTTATCAAAAGCTTTTGCTCGATCCAATTTTATTACCATTTCTTATTGCTTCCTTGTTTTTATTGAATGTAGTCCTTCTTGGGCTACCCCTATTGCTTCATGAATTCGCTTTTTACTTAAAAAACCAAATTGTTCTTCTATTTATTTTTTTTATTAGACCCCTTTGATTCTATTAGCTATAATATTTGAGATGATTTTGTAGAGGGTATTACATAAAAATATAGGTCTATAGTCCCCAAAAGATTTTGGATTTTTTTGGTATCAAAGCAAAGAAGGTGGAGTTTATGGATCCTAGGATTTGTCCCTTAATCCTTGACTATTCTATCACTTTTAAAATATCATCCTCCAAAATATCATAAAAATCCAAAAAAAAATCAATTGTACATCCATTTGAACTTAGACTTTGACCTTTTTAGAATGATTTGACTACTGATTGTAATTCCTTGGTGCGTTTTGAGAACAAAACTTCTTTTTATTCGCCATTGACCATCTTGGGTAAATTTAGAACTATTTTGATGGTCTCTACTATATTTGATTTGTTTGGATATTTATACAAATATTTGAAGTAATTTATTACCAATGGTGTCAATTCTTAGAATCTTCTCAAAGTGTTTCCATTATCCTATTTTATTTCCTAAATTGTGTTTGTATATTTCCATTGTTTTGCGTAATTTTGAAAAAATGTATTCTCACCCTCATATTCTAGTCATAAATCCTTTATTTTCATTCTTCATTTTTCCTTCTCCCATTCTAACAATTCTCCTTTTTTTCCAATTTTTTTGACTTGCATGATTTTAATTTTTAAAAAAACTTCTTTACCTCTAGTATTGTAAATTTGATTTAGAGCAGATTCAATTTCAGTAAGTCTTACCTCTACTTCCAAGTATTTTGCTTTGTACCAACCTAAAGTGATTGAATTTATTCTCCTAAGAGTACTAGTAAACTAAAATGTGACTAGCTCTTTTGAGGTTGGGTCATAATGCATCCATTTCGTTCTTACTATGTTTTAAAATTCTTCACCCCTTAGCCAAATGGAATTGAATTTAAAATATCTTGGTCAATTATCCTCTTCCTTTTTTGTTGTAAAAGGATTAGAGAATGATCTGATCCTCCCCCTTGACCTATCCAAGTTCTCATCTTATCAGAGAAAATTAAGAGATTTTTTGAAACTAGAAATCTATCCAATATTTTATATATCCCATGACTTTCAAATTGATTATTCCTCCATGTAGGAGCAAGCTTTATTGGTTGTATATCACAAAATAGAGCACTTTGAATTTTGTGAAAGAATAAATTAGCTAGTGGGTCCATTTTGTCCTATTTTCCCCATATTTCACTTCTTTTTGTAACAAAGTTTAAATCCCTTCCCACTATTAAAATCTCCTTTTTTGGAAGATCTTGGCCAAAAAATTCCTCACAAAAAACCTACCTGTATCTATATGGACCATACATATTTACAATAGTTATAGTTTTTCCTAACTCCTTGAAGTGGAATTCGGATACTACTCCTACTTCTATAAAGAAAATATCAATCAATTGGAAAGAATATTTTCATCCAAAGATAATTCCCCCTAATTTTCCATTCGAGTCTATCCCAATAAACATTCAACTTGGTAGGAGTGAATTAAGAATAGAAGTTGCCTTTCCTTCCTCTAACATGGTTACTTGGAGCAAGATAATATTAGGCTTCTGAAGTTTAATAAGTCTTTTAGGGCTATCTTTTTTTTAGAAGCTCCCAATCCTCTAATATTCAAAGATATTATTATCATGGATTATCTAACTCAAGGTATTATCTTGCTCTAAGTACCCCATAAATAAACCTTTGTTTACCAGAGATAATTACTTTCTCAACTCTTTTTTTGGCTATTTTTAGATACAAAATCCTACCTACTAAGTAACCCTGAGTTTCGGTAGCTTCAAAGCTTAACCCATTTTGAATTTTCCTAAAGCTCTTATCTGATTTGACTTTTTTTGAGATCTTAAAGCATATTTTCCCACAAGAGGCAAAAACAGGGTTATGCATAATGGTTATTTATAGTCAATTGGCTAAAATTAGGATTTTTGAAATTTGGAATTGGCTATTATTTGGGACCCTTTACCAGGGCCCATTAGCCCAAATTTTTTTGGTGTCGATTCGCCCTAATTTTATAATAATTTTACCATTTTAATTTTAAATTTCCAACATTACCCCTAATAATAGTGAACCTTCTACATGTGTTTAGATACTATTCACCTAGATATCGAAACAAATTTGCCATTTTTTTATAAATACATTTTGAGGCTGATCCCTTATGCATAACCCTAGGCAAAAATTTACATTGAGATGAAGGACTAGAGGGAGAGGAAATCTTGTTGATGGGGAATTTCCTTATGTTACATATTTTTCCTCTTTTTATTTTCTCCATGATCTTAGAGCGATTCTAACCTCTTCCATCCCAAACTATATTCTGACTTGATCCCTCTGTCCGTCTATCCTCCATTATCTTCTTACTTTACCTTTCTGAGGAAGAAACACACTCTTCTATCATTCTTCTCTCAATATAATTCTCTATATGGTCATCATGAACCAATTTCAAGCAATATTTATGTAGGAAAACAAATTTATTATTTGTATCATGCAAACCATCAAGCACAAATATTATTGAATTAATTGAATCTAGTCCTCAAGGCTCTTTCTTAAAAAACTATAAATCTTCCCTCTCCTAGTTTGTAGCATCTATGAATATTTGTCTAGTTACCTGGCCTTTTTCCTTTTGTTGATTAAGTGATGACTATGATTTTTCTTCTAGATATCCTATGATTATTGTTTTTCCCTTATCTACTTGAACTTCTATTACTATTATCTTCTCTCTATTACTTGTATAAATTGGATTTTCAAATTCTATTTGCCCCTTTCTATATCTACTGCTTCTTTATGCTCTACATTATACTTTGAGATGTCCATACTGATGACAAAAATTGTGATGAAATGAGAGTCCAATGTAATCTAACTTCTATATGTGAGACAATGTCCTATTACTAATTCCATGTTCTCAAGTAATCCTAGACTTAGGTCCATCTCCCATAAGATTCAAGCAATTGATTTACAAATTTGAAAAAAAATCCAAAATAGTTCCTATCTCCCTCATCATCTTCTCATTCCAATATTCTAGTGGTAGTGTTGGTAACATGACCCAAATAGGTTGGGTGGTTATCCTCTCTAAACAAGGATCAAATCCAGGTGTCAAATGTTTTAGAGTAAGGATACTATGTCCTAGTAACTTGATCCAAATAGGCTAGGTAGTTATCCTCTTTGAGCAAGGATCAAACCTATGTGTCCATTTTTTTAGAGAATATGTTGTGAAATTGAGATATTGTATAATCCAAACTTTTATAAAAATATATTAGTACAATGTATGTAATACGTATGAATTATCTCTTAAAATAGAACTCTAGTCATGCATAATATAAATCGCTGAAATATTTATGAATAATCTGTACAAATTTAAAGTTTAAATTATAATTATGGGTTAAAAGTAGTCAAGATTTAATTGTGAAAAATCAACACTCTTGACATTATAATTAGAAATCCAAAAAAGTAAATTTTGAATAACTAAAGTTTAGAAAAATTAGAACACATATTCTATGACATCAAATTTAGTCTTCATGTTGCTTAGTTGTTGATTTTACACAAATAAAAATATAACTATGGATGATGCACACGACATGAGAATCTAGTTATAAATGATTTGTGATCATATATAAGATTTAAAAATATTTTTGCTTAGTTACATAGTCTAAATGTTAGTCAAGTAGTCATAATTAATATGTGATTTAAAAATATCAACTATGAACAATTTATATTGATCCTAAAGTTTCAACTCTAATTATGGATACACCATGAAAGACAGGGGCAAGGGTATTGCTAGAGGTCATGGGATATTGAATACGAAAACATCTCCATTCAATAAGAATCAGGTTCTAGGCAGCTACATACCCAATCCAATTTTTGATTATGAGAAATATCATTATGAAAGACTTGTTGTAAGATGTCTTCAGGCTACCTTGGATGCTCATACTAGTTTGGATCCTGTTCTTGATCCCTATATTGCTAGTTTAGCTCATGATTTTTCTCGAGTGTTAGTTGAACTAAAAGCTCTTTTGTAGGTGTTTCTTCAACAAAGGTTGTTGGTTGTTCTCAACTAGATGTGGGTCAAGCATTGAATATGGAAATGCACATGAAATCCTCTTTGGTTGAGTTAAGTGGTATATCATGTTTGGTATCTAACCTAGATAATCATACTCCTCTTGCTGATGTTTCTAGCCAAAATGTTTCTCCTTAAAAGTTTCCATAGGGAGAGAATCTCTCTCTTGATTCGAGGTCGGCTTCAAATGAGCTCTTGGTCACTTATGAAAGGGATAATAGTGATTACGGTCAATTGGAGGAGGATCATCCTTCAAATTCTGAGCTATATTCTAAAAAAGAAAAAAATAAAAAATTTATCATTTTGAGAAACTTGTTTATAAATGGAGAGTATCAAATGAGGGTGTTGAGGTATTCATGGGCCAAGACTCGACTATTGAGGTGGAATAACTAGTTGTAATAGTTCCTAATATTTGACTAGCTTTTATAGGTTGACTCTTGATTTTTTTAACCCTTCTGTGGATCCTTCTAAGGTCCCTATATCTCAAAATTTGATTAAGAAATCTTACGCTACATTTGTCTCTCATCAAGCTAAGAAATATCTCCTTCTTGATTATTTTTTGATCTTAATCATATGCAAAGCTCATTATCTATGCCTTCAGATCTTTTAAAGCTTACCATAAAAGAGGGAGAGACTTCTCTAGTTGGAAAGTTTCTAGGGAAATCAAGACAAGACATGGACTTGGTCATAATATGAGTGCTTATGAAATGGTCCCCTAAATATGAATGCATTTAGTTGCTCTTCCTAAATTTTATTTTCTTATTATACTATCTGTTTTGGAAGATCTTAAGCACATTATTGGGGGGTCCCTAGTTATTTTGAAGGAGGAGTCTCTTCCTTCATATATGAGGAATGTAATTTGATCCAAATACCCAAAATATTAGTACTATTCCTATTTGGGTAAGGTTGCATGACCTTCCATTCCACTTTTGGCATGAAGTTGTTCTGAGAGGGATTGCAAACTTTTTGGGTGAATTAGTTATGATTGACCCAAAAACCAATTCCAAATCTTAGATGATATTTTCTCATATGTGTGTGGTGGTAGATTTAGACGTGAATCTCCCTAGAAATGTTGAATTACTTTTAGATGTAGGATCCAGGATCCAACCCATTATGTATGAGAACAAATCTTTATTTTTCTCTAACTGTAATAATTATGGTCATGAGATTTCTTGATGTTCATAGAGAAATTTTGACCTGGATGCTCCATAGGAGGATCATCCTTGTGAATAATTCCCACCTAAATCTAGCTTAGATTTAAATCCAATTGAATAGGCTCCTATGGTTTATGGGAGTTTGTCCAATATTTCATATTTGATAAGCTCTAAGGAGGTTTCATCTAGTAACATTGTAAATACCATTTTAGGGAATTCATTTGAATGTTTGGCATCAAGGGGGATCCCCTCATGGTTTATGGGTCATTAGAAGCCTTAGATATCTCTAAGTTTATAGTTGGATAGATTTGCATCTCTTGGATGAAATTTTTTGAAGAGTTGTGTATCTCTAGGACTGATTACAAGGGGACAGCCATATTATGGTATCCATATTCATAAAAATTAAATGCATCTAAAGATTTAAAACTAAGTATGGATAATCTAATATCATTCCAAAATATGATTTTAAAAATTGTAACCACTCTTAAATTTGATACTATAAATATACACATATTTTTATAATTTCATTAAGTTATTTTGCAGGTTATCAACACAACCCAATGCCTATACTTATGTAAAATGCCACAATATGTATGAAGGATCAAATAATATCAATAGGAAACCTACATTCAAATAGAAATCATAAAAGGAACATAAATATTAAGAAAGAAATACAAATACTTGTACACCATAATACGTAATCAACAATAGGATAACATATCCAACTAGTATATGAAATGATGTATGAGTGAGAGTGTAAATATTGCTTAGATATAAAGATATTGATCAGAATAGGCTTCAAAATAAAATGTTAATAGATCATAATATAATACATGGATCACATTACAAGGTGAAAAAGAGATCCTATGATTTAATACAATAGAATAACATGCATACAATGTCAACTATGGTCAAAAGTAAAGATAACACATTTCAAGTAAAGATAAAGTACTATGATATCTTAAAGTATGATCTAATGACTAAAAAATTAAAACTATAATTAGCAATTAGAATCATGCTACAATATTCTACCTCTTTAGATGATAAATATTTGATGTTTATTTCTTCTAGATCCAAGAAATAAGTCCAAATATAAGATAAAGTAAATATATTGATGTATGATTTTGTTGATGTAGGTGACTAACCTAAACAATATTCGAATACAACTACAAAGGTATGAGAACCTCAAGTCAATAATGAATACCCACCTAAATAGTACCCCTAATACAATACAAAATTTATTTGAAAGCCTTATAAATATTTTTAGAAGTACTTACATGTATTTAAAATAAATACCAATAATAAAATCAATATATGATCAAGTTTAATTATAAGACAAAGAATAATACACCAAAATAGCACCATTCGATTAAGTGACTACAAACACTGATCGCATGCACATACACAGCTTTTAGGGCAGCCCTTAGAGGTCAAACAATGGTCTTGACCACTTACATAGCAGTTCGAAAGATCGAAAAATGAGCAGAGCAAAGTCGGTCGTTCTAGAGCCTTTAAAAAACTTCAAAGCCTTCTTAGCCTTCTTCAAAGCCTTCTTCAAGCCAAGCCTTTATCCGCGCCAAGCCTTTTGTCAAAAACCAAGCCCTGGCCGAAGTGTCGCGATATCGCGACACTTTGGGCCCCGACCCAAAGCGGGCCCAAAGTGTCGCGATATCACGACACTTTGGGCCCCGACCCAAAGCCGTCCCAAAGCGTCGCGATATCGCGACACTTTGGGCCCCGAGCCAAAGCCGGCCCAAAGCGTCGCGATATCATGACACTTTGGGCCCCGAGCCAAAGCCGGCCCAAAGTGTCACGATATCGTGACACTTTGGGCCCCGACCCAAAGCGGTCCCAAAGTGTCGTGATATCGTGACACTTTGGGCCTCGACCCAAAGCCGGCCCAAAGTGTCGCGATATCGCGACACTTTGGGCCTCAAGCCAACACCTGGCCAAAGTCAAAAGCAGACATGTCACCAATCAAAAGCATACATTCGACCATCCAAGGAACGACCGCCACGTGGCACCTCTACGTGTCCCTTCTCGAAGAGACCCCATGGCTCTGTAAAATGGCAGATTTTACAGCGAACATTAATGAGACAAGCGGTGTTAGCAAAATATCCGATCCGAGGCCACGCCTCATAACTACGATCTGTCAATGCGAGCCAGGTCCCATAATGGCCCGATAAGGATCAAATCTCAGTGGCCCTTTCGGATTTAGGGTTTTAACATTAATGTTCCAGAGGAAAAATTCCTCTATAAAAACTCCCTCCATGCAACGAAAAAAAAGAGAAGACTGCGAAGCATTTTGTTAACACAACGAAGTGCTGCTCATTTGGATATCCGACTGTATCAATCTAAGTTCACCTTCTTTACATCTAGAATCTCTCACAAATAGAGGTTGGTGGGTGATTCTTAGAAGAGTGAACCGGACTTTCACACCCGACAGGTGGATCACCGCATCCCACTAATTCGACGACAACACACAGCCTTAGATCTCGAGCCCATTCCTAGTGGATTGGCGTCGAGACTAAGTGTAAACCAGGGGTGGCCCGCTTAGGCAGCCCATGAACGTTTCTAGTTAATGCAATATATGCTATTCTCTTTTGAAATACATTGCAAAAACTAATAGTATCGAAATAGCTTATTCTTTACGTTGTTCAAATAAACTTTACGTTAGAATATATCGTGTCATACGTTATATGCTCGAATGCGTCCTGCAATACGTTTTATCGAATATTGTCATGCAACACAATGAAGTGCTAACTTGCAGGCAATAGCATTAGAATCGGTTGATTATTTTAATGACTGTCCATGTCTCATGTATTGTGCTATCTTCAAGTAGAATAAAAATAACAGTTTACGTTTTACATCCTCGGATATATGCCATTTTGAATGTATATTGTTCTCTGTTCTCGAAAAAAGTTGCGCTTCACGAAGAGTTGTTTTATTCATGCATCTGATCTATCTTCATATGTATGCTAAAGTCAGAAGGTTCTGCCCTCTTATTACAGGTGCTACTAACGTTCTTCTCGTGTTTCTGAATGCAGGGTAAGCGGTTGAACGCAAGATAGGCAACGGCTAACAAGACTCATCACCGCAAGCGACGACAACACTGTAGCCCGCCCGTTTTACATGTGGGCATGCGGAAAGAAATTACTGTTCATCTGTTGTAATAAAAAAATCAGACTATTGTAACCGAGTTGGAATTAATATAAAAAGGCGGTGCTCTTACCTTTTGATATGATTACATCCGTGTTATTACATGCATTAAACTAGTTTTGTTTTTTTTATTGCATCTCGGTGTTTTATTTCCGAAATCTCATACTTTCAGTGGCGATCACGGTGGGACCGGTTCCCATATTTTTAAAAATCACAGAAATTAATTAAACTTGTTGTGTCTTGTGCTTAACAGGTACTTCTTTTTAGCCGGAGGTCAGAAACAGCAATTTCGGGCAGAAAGGAGGTAACGATTCTAGCCGTCCATATCATTTTCTGTTGCGAAGTTTCGGGTTATTTCGTTTACTGACATTTTAATTTCTTTTATTTGTTACATTAAGGTAGAAAAGTTTTTCTTAAAAATTTTTCTTGCTTTATTTAATTATGTAGTTATCTGCGTAATTATTCATCTAAAAAAAAAAAAAAATTTTTTTTTTTTTTTTTAAAGAAAGGTAGAAAATTTCTTCTCAATTTTCCACTTGCTGTTTTCCGGTTTGTAATATCCGTCTGGCATAGGGAAAGATTTCTTTTTTAGTTGCCTGTTTCAATTTTGCAAAGTAAAATGAATCCCACACACCACGTGGTACTTTAAACCAAGGCGTTGGTCGTAAAACCCCAACCCTTGAGCAAGACCAAAGGTGGATTCCATTATCACTTTGGCTTGAGATATTGCATCCATTACCTCGATCGCGACTGTTGCTAGACTTAAATCCTGACAAAAGCTGATCGAGTGTTGCTGGGGTGATTCCCATGCACGCGAGGATAAGTCTTCTATGGTAGGTGTCATAAAAAGAGCGATTCCCCTTCCGTACCACCTATGTTCCACGTACCATCTGCTCTCACGTACCTATAGTCTCCCTCACGTAAGGGCGGGTATATAGAGAGGTTGGTATATCGGTCCGGCAATGGTATATTGAATGGGCGACCATTTATGGGAGTCATATGAGCCAACATTATGCATTTAAACGTTCTTCCAAAATTGCAAACACAAAACGAAACACCAAAATGCACTAAGCCAGTCTAGGACACACTATTTAATCCTTAAAAGAGATAATCACAGTTTTGTGTATGTGTGTGTGTTCATTTCTGCTTGGTGTGCACAAAAAGACAAATCATCATAAACAAGATAAAATCTGCTTAGATAGTAGCGAAACATCACAATGGTGTACACTCGTAGCCAAGCCCAATCAATGGCAGACGCTACGGAAGGTACACAAAGAGAGGGCGCTAGTCGCCTTCGCTTTAGCCCTGAGGCTAGCCATACCATATTGGCAGTCTGGCCTACAACAAAGTCCACATCAGGCCACTTCAAGAAGGAACTATTGGGAACCTCCTCATTGGAATACACCCATTCAACACACCCCCTTTCGGGAAGATGGTTCACATGCAGATCTCAATATAAGTAGACAACCGCCTCTTGAGGCTAGGTTTGAATGGCCACGACGCGATGAAGCACTAGAGAGGCATACTATCCATTTGGAGGGGCAACGTGGATATGGCGTCCCTTATTTACCTCCCATCAGAACAGAAAAACAACATCTAGAGCACAGGGCTCTTTACATAGGGCTAGCTAACTCCGCCAGCCCCTTTCACACCCATAAAAGGGAGTACGAGGAAGATCATCACATTCCTCGAGAACAACAAACAGCACGGGAACCTTGTGTTTCTGCACCTGCCAGATATCATGATCACACATCGAGGCCAGAACCTCAAACAAATGTCGCTTACCCCAACAAAGGGAAGCAACCCATTGAAATTTTTGACCATCAAGATCGAGACAAACACATAGGCAAAACATTCAAGCCTCCTCAACAAAAGAGGGCAAACCCGGTTGACCCGGTAGTCGCCAGACATGCCGCTCGCCAAGCGCGAATCACACAGCTTGAGCAAGGTCATCAGGAGTTAGAATACTTATACCGCCTGAATAAAGAGCGCATGCAGCGCGAGGCAGATGAGTTATGCTATAAACTACCTGAAAGGGTGCCAACCCCTCGCACCCAAAGAGCACAACAGTATGAGAGGCACAACCCGTTGGTGCAGGACAGGTCTCCGCGACCTCGTCAAGCTTTGCCTCCGAGACCTTATAGACCCGAAAGGGAGGCCACTCCCCGGAACAATGATGGGTACCCTCAGCGGGGACTCGATCAAGGTCATAGGGCTCGCCCAGAGACTCCTCAAGATTTTTATGAGGAGTATGAACCAGAAATAGAATGGGTCGACACGCCCCATCAAGGCGGGAGGGCTGCCAATCGGCCACCTCCCCATAGGCCTCCAATCTCCCTTGACCCACAACGGGAGCAAACCAAAGAAGAAGAAATAAAATCTTTCGATGCATATAAAGCGCTATTAGAGCATTTGGAGTCAGTGGAGATAAAAGCTTCTGGGCATCAAAAGCCCACACTACGTCAACTCCGCAGTCATCCGGTGCATCCCTTAGTACCCATACCTCTTTACCCTAAACATTTCAAGTTGCCACAATTGGCATTCTTTAAAGGTGAGGAGGACGCACAAGAACATGTCACGAGGTTCCTGAGTCAATGCTTCGAAATAAAAGACAATGATGCATTATTGCTTAGAACTTTCATAACCACATTCGCGGGCCCTGCCTCAGATTGGTTTACACAATTGCCCAAAAACAGTATCAACAACTTAGATCAACTAGTGGATGCATTTCTTGAACGCTTTGCTTTCAACACAAGGAATAAGGCATCACTAAGTTATTTGGCCAGCCTCAGGCAGTATGAGGAGGAAACAATAGCAGCATACGGGAACCGTGGAGGGCTTTGCTTTCTAGGCTACCCTACCGTCCCCCTATGTCTGATCTCACTTAGATGTTCGCACGAAGTTTCTTAAAATCAATCTCTGGGCTATTGCTACTGCAGCAATACGACAACTTAGAAGAAGCCTTGGTGCAAGCCAGAGTCATAGAAGATATTAAAATAGGCGAAGGCACAATTGCCAAGCCTAAGAAGAAAGAGTGGAATAAAACCACCAAGATTGGGAATACGCAATCGCAACCCGTAGTGGTTAATCAAGTTGCAATCAATGTTCCCAAGCCAGTGCAAGACACGCAGCCTCAAAAGGCCAATTACCAGGCAGTGCCTCCTAGTTATGACAAAGATAATAAGAAACAGGAGTAGAATCAGCAGCGTCGCCCTAAGCGACAATTCACCCCCTACACGGAGTCTAGGGACTCCTTATTTGACCGCTTGTTAGTGGCAAATTTAGTAACCCTTCCAGAGATCCCGACTATAGACCCTAATGCTCCTAAACCTAAGGGATATAGAGAGGAACTATACTGTAGATTTCATAGGCGAAGGGGACACGATTTGAATGGATGCTGGAAGTTCAAAGGACTAATCCAAGATTTAATCAAAAATAAAACATTGGTCGTGGACAACCCCATAGCGCCAAACAACCAACAAATGGGGGTATTCAAGGACCCCTTGCCTGCCCACGAGGCATAGGAAAAACCTCTCCAAGTTAATGAGGTGCGCCAGAATCTTCCCATGCAAGGATTTGTGGGAATGATTAGCATAGTGACGCGGAATAAAAAATACTCAGCAGTTACCCCTGCAGTAGCCACAAAGGAAGTTCCGACAACGTCACAACCTCAACAACACCCTATACAATCACCTCCACCTAGACCAAAAATCATGATACGGTCCAAACTCACGCAGAGTTTGTGGATCACATTGGCTAGGCTGTCCATTTACGAGCTTATTCAACAATCAACACCTCATAGAGAAGCTCTTATGGACATTTTAAAAACCATCGAATTACAGCCCCAAGAAGCAAATTCTTTCAACAACTTCGTGGGACACGTAAAACGATGTACTGAGCCGGTCATCACCTTCAGAGAGGATGAATTCAAAGCAATACCGAATGACGCGACAGATCCACCCCTGCATGTTGTTGCACGGATCAACGGGATCCCATATAAGAGAGTGTTGGTAGATACTGGCTCGTCCAGTAATATTATTACCATTGCAGCCCTAAAACATTTGAAGCTGCCAGCCTCTCATATCACAGCATCCACGTACACACTGCGAGCTTTCAATGATGCAATATGCTCGACAGTCGGCACAGTTGTTCTACCTGTCCAGGTAGGACAAAATACAACACCAACATTGTGCCATGTGTTGGAAGGTGAGATGGCTTACAATATACTGCTAGGGCGGCCTTGGATTCGGGACATGAAATGTGTCCCTTCCATCGCTCACCAGTGCTTAAAGTATGCTTTTGAAGGTGAAATACACATAGTCCCAATGGACTTGGAACCCTTCAAGTATTGCAATGCGGTACAATTAATGCCTCAGTCGACCCTCCCTTCAACGCATTTGGATTTCCAATTAAATCCATCTAAACAGGGTCCAATACCGCAAGCACCACTGGTGATCGAATCACCAAAATCCCAGCCAGGTGAGACTTCATCATCTGTTCCTTCATCATCAATGCCACCCATCATGGCTACACAGAAGGACAAGGGAAAACAAATCATGGAAGAGGCTCAGCCCTTAGAAGAGGGGTTGCCCACAATATCAACGGTATCAACAGAGGAAATATCCACCACAACGGAAGTTGAGACCCCAAACCTACCAAAAATGGAATGGACTCAGGAAGGACTCTCGTTCCCTCCCTCCGAAGCATCAACAATCACTATTGCAATGGCTAGTACAGGCTTGGGGGAGTACATAGTGTAGAATGTTGTGGCAACGCCCGCATTAGAGTCAGTCCAGGATATGGGAAGACCTCGCCTTCCCATAGGAACAGTTGTTCCCCTAGGTAACCCACCCAACCAGACAAATTTTGTGTATGGGGGCCTTGATCATGGTCTTGAACCATGTCAGCAAAAGGAAGCAGACGAAGAACCGTTTGTTGAAAACATCAATTATATGTCAAACCCGCAATTTGCCCTCAAATATCTCGGCCAATGCCATTGGCATGGATACGGGCTAGGCAGATATGAGCAAGGGATGCGTCTCCCTTGCCAACCAAGATATCAGATGCCATATGACAAGTCAGGAGTAGGGTTCAACCACCCCCTGCCCTTGGACATCTTGGTTGAAAATATGCAAGACCTAGAAATAGGCAACAAGGGGGGATTGGAACTAGATCTCTATGCCAACCCAAAAACAAAATTTACATTGGGAGATTACCTCCCATGGTCACCAAACACCCTTGGTAACAGCAGTAATCCCTCTCCTTTGCTAGAGAGAGGCGAGAGTTCGGATACTCATCCCCAAAGAGAATATCAATGGTGTTCGGACATCTTTTCGAAGCTGTTCCCCTTAGAGGTTCCAGTTGAGTCAGTACAATGTCAAGAGAGTCAGGTCCCTCCACCAAAAGTGGAACAACCGCAATGGGACCATATTAACTTATTGGAGTAAGGAGAGTCCTCAACATCGCAAGTAATAGTTACTGAAGAGAATGAACATTTTCGGATCTCCGAAAGTGACTCAGAAGATGAGACTGAGATGGACTATCTCAGACATGCGCGACGACATTATCGTGCTTTAACTCATGAAGATCTAATGGGACAGATGGGCATACGATTAGGGCATGAATGGTGGGTCGACCCAGCAGGGTGGGACCTGATCTTGGATCCATGGCTCCACATTCACGATGAGCACCGTCCACCTCGAGACCCTATCATAACAACAGTGCCGAGGGAAGACCCTGTCCTCCATTTGGCACATAGGGCCGATCCGTTCGTGCCCGTTCCCATAGAGCCAGATCCAGAGTATAGGGAATACCTAGAAAAATCAAGGTATCATACCCGCGGTAATGGAGACCAAATTCATTCCATCCACATGATCTCCATTGATTTTACCGCACCCATCCGCAATCTGGCTGATCCAGCATGGTCATTGCATCTAGACATAGATGCCATCGACTGGGATCGCGTCAATTCACCCCTATCACTAGCAGAGTACTGGCATTTCGGTGAAATGCCTCATTTTACCCCAAGGACAACTCAGGATATTTTTCAAGCTGAAGAGGAACCTGAGGTTCCAAGCATAGATCTAAATTCAGCTAATGATATCCATTTGATCCCGACTCCACATCAGTTGGAGGACGGATCCCACATGTCGATCGAGGAGACGACCGACGTTAGACATCGGCACAGATCCAAAGAATCCACAGATTCTCAAGTTGGGGGTAAGTCTTTCCCCCGAAGAGCAAGCCGACTACATTGCCCTTCTCAAAAAGGAGGAGGTTTTTGCATGGTCGTACAAGGATATGCCAGGACTAGACCCGCAGCTAGTCATGCATAATTTAACGCTTGATCCGACAATCAAGCCTGTAAAGCAAAAACTACGTAAGATGCACCCAAAAGTGGCCTTGATGGTCAAAGATGAATTACAAAAGCTGTTGGATGCACAATTTGTCATCTGCGTGGATTATCCGCCATGGTTGTCCAACATGGTTCCCGTCAAGAAGCTCGGCGGGAGGATTCGCATATGCACCGATTTTCGAGACTTAAACAAAGCGAGTCCTAAGGATGATTTCCCCTTGCCCAGCATCGATGCGTTCATAGATGCTATGTAGGTCATGAAATGCTCTCCCTAATGGATGGTTTCTCAAGATACAATCAAATTTGTATCAATCCTGAGGATCAACTCAAAACGGCATTCACAACGCCTTGGGGGACATTTTGTTATAAGGTCATGCCTTTTGGCCTTAAAAATGCTGGTGCCACCTACCAACGTGCCATGACGTATATATTCTATGATTACATGCACAAAACTTTGGAAGATTACATGGATGATTTATTAGCAAAGTCTCTCTTGCGCTCAAATCATATCGCTGACTTAAGCAAGATCCTCGATCGCCTCATGGAGCATAAAGTCAGACTAAACCCCAAGAAGTGCGTCTTTGGCGTCATATCTGGAAAAATCTTGGGTTTCATAGTCTCAAAACAAGGAATCGAGGTGGACCCAAAGAAAGTCAATGCAATCCTTGAAATGGTTCCCCCAACCACTATCAAGCAGCTCAGAAGTCTGCAGGGAAAGGTCGCGTCGATTAAACGCTTCATAGCACAATTATCTGACAAGTGCCGACCCATGAACAAATTATTACATAAGGGGGTTACATTTCATTGGGATGATGAGTGCCAGTCAGCCTTTGACGAGATCAAAAAATACTTGGCTTCACCGCCAGTATTGGCACCACCTAGGCCAGGAGTGCCGTTCTACTTATACATCTCAACTACTGAGGTGGCACTGGGCGCCATGCTAGCCCAGAAGAATGAACTTCACAAGGAATAGGCTACATACTATCTTAGCCGCACTCTGGTCAGTTACGAACTTAACTATGCATACATTGAGAAACTCTGCTTGGCAGTGGTGTTTGCTACCAAGAAGCTACGCCACTACATGCTGAGCAACACTACGTATGTTGTGTCTAAGGAAAATCCATTGCGATACATGATGAGTCGTACTTATCATAGTAGTCGCACGGCGAAATGGATCATGTTGTTGACGAAATTTGACATAGAGTTTATTGGACAAAAATCTATCAAAGGACAAGTCATAGTCGATCAACTAGCAGAGGCTCCTCTTGAAGACAATCAGCCTATGGTCATAGAACTACCCGATGATGGGGTCTTTCATGTCTCAGAATCGCCAGATTCTGATGAGCCTGAGTCACAGGCCGACATAACCCTATTCTTCGATGGTTCTAAGTGTGAGCAAGGTGGTGGTGCGGGAATTGTATTCTTCACACTGCAGGGTGCTCCAATGCCCCTGTCATTTAAATTAAACTTCCCGTGCACCAACAACAACGCAGAGTATGAAGCCTTGCTCCTAGGTCTTCGTGACAAGAATCGCCATGAACATCAAAATACTGAACATCTTTGGTGATTCGCTGTTAATAGTCAATCAAGTCAAAGGGGTATATCAATGCAAATGCCCAGTTCTGAAGGCTTATAAAGCCCTTGTGGACAAATTCCTGGTAAAACTTGAGTGGTATGACATTGAGGCACTCCCTCGATCGTCAAACCATTTTGCGGACACAATGGCCTCCTTGGGGGCACTAATTCCGCAGGACCTTTCTGATGATATGACAACCATTCAAGTCAAAACATTATCGCAATCCGCGATGGAGCGTGCAAGCTCAGACTTGACGCCAGGAATCCACATGATGCAAATTGAACCATCCTCGGATAGGTTCTCTCGAATCCGAGATCATCTGAAACATGCCAACTGGGGGTCCTTGTTCTCCCCTACTCCCATTAGTAGCAACACAATACTATTCTTGCAGGTTCTATCCCATTCAGCATTTGCTAGGGATGAACTTCAGGACGGATTGGCTGTTCATACTATCGAGGTTTCTGATCAACAGGACTGGTATTTACCCATCCGAGACTACCTCAAGTTAGGTAGTCTCCCACTTGATTTGACTCATGCTACAAAATGAGCACTCAAGCAGAAAGCGACTAAGTATGTCTTGATAGGAGACATCTTGTATCGTCGCAGCTATGAAGGAATCCTCCTTCGTTGCTTGGACCAGCAAGAGTCCACTTGGGCAGTCGCCCAAGTGCACGATGGTACATGTGGTGGCCACTTCAGTGGAATGGCCATCGCAAAGTGCATTCTTCGCATGGGCTATTATTGGCCATATTTAGAGCGAGATTGTTGCACCTATGTCAAGAAGTGCGTGAAGTGTCAACATCATGCCAATCTAATGCACGTACCTTCTCAAGCCTTGCAGACAGTCCAGTCTGCTTAGCCGTTCTTGCAATGGGGCTTTGATCTAATTAGAAAGATCTCCCCTGCGTCGTCAGGCCATCACACGTTTATCATAACGGCCACAGAGAACTTCACCAAGTGGGTGGAAGCAATTCCGCTTACCTCTACGACAGGACCCCGCATTGTGGAGTTCATTTTGCATAACATCATATGTCGTTTTGGTATTCCATCCAAAATAGTCTCGGATAATGGGACACCTTTCAAGAACAAAGACGTGCGTACTTTGACCACAAAGTACCAGATTCAACACAGCTTTTCAACACCTTATTATCCGCAGGCGAATGGACAAGCAGAGGCGTCAAACAAAACGCTAATTGCCATCCTTAAAAAGACAATCACAGACAATCATAAGGATTGGCACATTCAAATCCCACTTGCCCTATGGGCCTATCGCACTAGCATTCGGACGCCCACTGGGGCCACTTCGTTTTCGCTCGTGTATGGCTCCGAGGCAGTCATGCCTCTAGAGTTGGAGATTCCTTCCCTGCGCATATCAATGCATGAGTTCATCGACGATGATTCTGCGCGGTAGGCCCGGTTAGACCAACTTACGTTGCTTGACGAACGACGCGTTAATTCTCTCGAGCATTTACGTATTTATCAAGAGCGACTTAAAAAATCTTACAACATGAAAGTTCACCTCAGGGACTTTCGCGTTGGTGATTTGGTTTTGAAGGAAAATAAAAAAAATTCTAGTTTGCCATCCCACCTAAGGGACAAGTTTGCGGCAAATTGGTTAGGTCCATATGTCATTGATAGCAAAATCGGACCCGGGACATACCGGCTAGCTTCCCTTGATGGTATCATGGAAACAGAACCCTTGAATATCAGTCATTTGTGACCATTTCATATCTAAAGAGAGCCATATACCAAAAGGCTCCAAGGATTCTTGCAATCGCTTGGTCAAGCCAACATGCTCCAAGGATTCTTGCAATCATTTGGTCAAATCCTACAAAAGCTCCAAGGATTATCGCAATCGCTTGGTCACCCCAAAAGCTCCAAGGATTATCGCAATCGCTTGGTCACACCAAAAGCTCCAAGGATTCTTGCAATCGCTTGGTCAAACCAAAATGCTCCAAGGATTATCACAATCGCTTGGTCAATCCCAAAGGCTCCAAGGATTCTTGCAATCGCTTGGTCAATCCCAAAACGCTCCAAGGATTTCCACAATCACTTGGTCCAAAAATCATGAAAATTCAAAACAACAAAAACATCACAAAAATGCAACACAAAAAACATAAGCAATAAGCATTTCCGGACACGAGTGCTCTTGCACTCAACCTCTTGGCATAGAAAATCGATGTTGGGGCTCAAATTATCATTCTCCTACTTCCCTAAGAAGGCTATCATAGCTGGACCGCTCCACGGGAAGACGGGTTTTTGATGATTTCACCCCATTATGGCATCACCAAAAGGGTTAACACCCACCAAAACTAGGTCCAAATGTCGGGAAATTGCACGTGCTCAAATGGAAAAACATCTAAAGGAACCCTAACCTAAGTCATCTTGGGTCAAGCAACTCATCGCTTTTCTCACGAAGGTCATTCCCTCATCGATTCGTCACTTGAGGGGGTAGTCACACTTAGTCACCAATCAACAACCACACACCCAATCAAGGCAATGACATGCATTCAAAGAATCATTGACAAAGACAATCACGCTCCTGCTTGGGGCAGTAAACAAGCAATCATTAAGTTGATCAAATACTTGGCATTCTCGAAGCATGAACACAAGGTTCCCCTGTGGATAAAAGGTTACGCCCTTTGCCTAATCATGACTGATCAATGTCCAAGCTCAAGTCACACCTCACCAAAACAGGTTAACACTTGAAATCAAATTCCTTAGCTCGTCAAAAGCAAGGATTCAAGAATGCATGCCATTTTCATACTTGGGGCATTAAAATTTGGTTAGGTTACCAAAAAACCCTAATCATTAGTGCTTTGGTCGTATATTTTTGCTCAGCACTGCGTCACCCGCAGTGCTTCCCAAAAAGGGGCATCTGTAGACACCAAAATAGCACCATTCGATTAAGTGAGTACAAACACTGATCGCATGCACATACACAACTTTTAGGGCAGCCCTTAGAGGTCAAACAGTGGTCTTGACCACTTACACAGTAGTTCGGAAGATCAAAAAATGAGCAGAGCAAAGTCGGTCGTTCTAGAGCCTTTAACAAACTTCAAAGCCTTCTTAGCCTTCTTCAAAGCCTTCTTCAAGCCAAGCCTTTATCTGCGCCAAGCCTTTTGTCAAAAACCAAGCCCTGGCCGAAGTGTCGCGATATCGTGACACTTTGAGCCCCGACCCAAGGGGGCCCAAAGTGTCGCGATATCGCGACACTTTGGGCCCCGACCCAAAGCGGTCCCAAAGCGTCGTGATATCGCGACACTTTGGGCCCCGACCCAAAGCGGTCCCAAAGCGTCGCGATATCACGACACTTTGGGCACCGACCCAAAGCCGTCCCAAAGCGTCGCGATATCGCGACACTTTGGGCCCTGAGCCAAAGCCGTCCCAAAGTGTCGCGATATCACGACACTTTGGGCCCCGACCCAAAGCGGTCCCAAAGTGTCACGATATCGTGACACTTTGGGCCCCGACCAAAGCCGGCCCAAAGTGTCGCGATATCGCGACACTTTGGGCCTCAAGCCAACACCTGGCCAAAGTCAAAAGCAGACACGTCACCAATCAAAAGCATACATTCGACCATCCAAGGAACGACCGCCACGTGGCACCTCTACGTGTCCCTTCTCGAAGAGACCCCATGGCTCTGTAAAACGATGGATTTTACAGCGGACATTAATGAGACAAGCGGTGTTAGCAAAATATCCGATCCGAGGCCACGCCTCATAACTACGATCTGTCAGTGCGAGCCAGGTCCCATAATGGCCCGATAAGGATCAAATCTAAGCGGCCCTTACGGATTTAGGGTTTTAACATTAATGTTCCAGAGGCAAAATTCCTCTATAAAAACTCCCTCCATGCAACAAAAAAAAAAAGAAGACTGCGAAGCATTTTGTTAACACAACGAAGTGCTGCTCATTTGGATATTCGACTGTATCAATCTAAGTTCACCTTATTTACATCTAGAATCTCTCACAAATAGAGGTTGGTGGGTGATTCTTAGAAGAGTGAACCGGACTTTCACACCCGACAATGGATCACTGCATCCCACTAATTCGACGACAACACACAACCTTAGATCTCGAGCCCATTCCTAGTGGATTGGCGTCGAGACTAAGTGTAAACCAGGGGTGGCCCGCTTGGGCAGCCCATGAACGTTTCTAGTTAATGCAATATATGTTGTTCTCTTTTGAAATACATTGCAAAAACTAACAATATCGAAATAGCTTATTCTTTACGTTGTTCAAATAAAATTTACGTTAGAATATAGCGTGTCATACGTTATATGCTCGAATGCGTCCTGCAATACGTTTTATCGAATATTGTCATGCAACACAATGAAGTGCTAACTTGCAGGCAATAGCATTAGAATCGATTGATTATTTTAATGACTGTCCATGTCTCATGTATTGTGCTATCTTCAAGTAGAATAAAAATAACAGTTTACGTTTTACATCCTCGGATATATGCCATTTCGAATGTATATTGTTCTCTGTTCTCGGCAAAAGTTGCAGTTTCACGAAGAGTTGTTTTATTATTCATGCATCTGATCTATCTTCATATGTATGCTAAAGTCAGAAGGTTCTGCCCTCTTATTACAGGTGCTACTAACGTTCTTCTCGTGTTTCTGAATGCAGGGTAAGCGGCTGAACGCAAGATAGGCAACGGCTAACAAGACTCATCACCGCAAGCGGCGGCAACACTGTAGCCCGCCCGTTTTACATGTGGGCATGCGGAAAGAAATTACTGTTCATCTGTTGTAATAAAAAAATCAGACTATTGTAACCGAGTTGGAATTAATATAAAAAGGTGGTGCTCTTACCTTTTGATATGATTACATCCGTGTTATTACATGCATTAAACTAGTTTTGTTTTTTTTATTGCATCTCGGTGTTTTATTTCCGAAATCTCATGCTTTCACTTCTAGATCCAAGAAATAAGTCCAAATATAAGATAAAGTAAATATATTGATGTATGATTTTGTTGATGTAGGTGACTAACCTAAACAATATTCGAATACAACTACAAAGGTATGAGAACCTCAAGTCAATAATGAATACCCACCTAAATAGTACCCCTAATACAATACAAAATTTATTTGAAAGCCTTATAAATATTTTTAGAAGTACTTACATGTATTTAAAATAAATACCAATAATAAAATCAATATATGATCAAGTTTAATTATAAGACAAAGAATAATACCTACTATAGATCGATCATAGTATCAACTAAAGTAAAAGAATACTTAGCCTAAAAATTTACCTTGAATCAAATATGATGTGATTTGGATTATAAATGAAAAGGAATATTCTAGAATATATATTATGATAAGGCTTAGTTGTTAGCCACTTACTGACATTTAATGTATTCTCTAACCACTTATGGTTTTGGGCTCATGGTTTTCCCTAAAACATGGTTTGTAATTAGGCACCTAGTTCCTATAAATATGTAATATTTTTGCAATACAAATCAATCATTCCTTGCAAATTTTTTTGCCTCTCAATTTCACATCATCTAGGATTAGAGCAAGCTTGACCCTTCCCTATGAGGGGTAATTTTACTCATGGAAATTTCCTCTCCCATTTCTTTCTTTTAGTCCTCTGCTTAGATATAATTATTTTGAGTATGATCTAAACCTACAACAGTATGTCGATTTATTTCATCAAAAAGGGAACTTTACTTCTAGTTAATCACTTCTTGGGTATGAGAAGCTAGAAGTTGTTGATGGTCAATGTTGGCATCACTTCCCTAGTGGTGATCATGATCTGATATTGATGTTGCTTCCCCTATGACCTGCTACTATTTGCTCAATATTTAGTCATCATGTTTATATGATTTCCATGGATAACATTTTATTGTCATGTCCTTTATAAAATTATCTATTGCATTTTAGACATCTCATTATGGAGTGTTCACCCATCATTATCGTTGTTGTTTCTTGTATTTGTAGCTTTGTTTTATTTGCACTACATGTTCCAACTTATATTTGGTGATGATTCTTAGTTTATCTTCTATAGATTTGGATTTACCCATGGTTCTATTATCACATGAACATTCCAACCTTCTACCATTGATAGCCAACACCTTCCTATCCATGATGTGTAGTATTCTTTCTTCCATTATAGTTAGCCTCTTCCTATTTTTTGGTAGTTCTGGATAAATATTTACCTATGGTATCCAATTTTATCTTAAATAAACCATCATTGTTTAACCTCTCCTCTCCTTATTGGAGACACTATTGCAAATATCCATTATTTCCCAACCACTTTTTATAGCAAAACCCTTGTCGTTGTTTACACAACAAACCCTTACAATCATTTTTCAATTAAACCCTAGACTGCCTATAAATGCCTTTGATGATTTTGAGGGCTCAAAATTTTCCAGTTGAATTTGTATTTCTCGATGTGGAAAATATGGTTATTTTTTGTAATAAAGTTTCTAAATTTACACACCCTTGATCTACTCAAAGATATTACCATTGCATTTTTATGATAGTCGATTAGATATTTATTGGTAACTTTGTAGCTATTTGGGTAGACACACACCACATTGCTACTATGGAGGTCATTTCTATGATTTTTAGTTGCGACAAGATCCTACCATATTGCTGCTCTAGAGGACATTGCTATCATTTTTGGTTGCCATACTAAACCCACTATATTATTGCTTTAGAGGATATTGCTATCATTTTTTGTTACCACATAGATCCTACCACATTACTGATTTGGAGGATATTACTACCATTTTTTGGTTGCTACACAAATCCCACCACATTGCTACTCTAGAGGACATTGTTGTTGTTTCATGGTTGCTACACAAATTCCTCATCTACGCCTATTTTTGGCTTTGCTTATATTATCAAAAAAATTGTATGGGGATTGTTTTTTCCCTTTTTAAATATGCTTCCTTTTTATGTTTTAAATAACTTTTTAATAAGAATGCAATCCATATGCCTTTTTTTAAAAAGAAAAAAGAAAAAAAAAACATCTTCTAAATAGAATATTTTATAAAATTTTCTTTGATGAAAATGGCATATAGAATTTTTAACTAAAGATATATTTTATAGAATATTACTAATGGAATATTCTTATTACAAAATTATAAATTTCATATTTCCCATTTTTATTTGGTTGTTAAAGATTCACTTTGTTTTTTAGCACATTAAGGATCCATTTGTTTGTAATTATAGCCTTATCTGTAGTCATTAGAAATATCTTTTTGAGTCGGATCCAATAGAAGCTTTATTTTTTAATTTTTTAATGGTCTACTTTGACCTATGGTGCTCCAAAGTTCAAGTTACCCAAAACCTACCTTTCAAAACAATTATTATAATCAAGAGTGCATTTTCAATTGTACCTGACACTCCTTAATCCAATTTTGACATTCGCTATTATTTTAGAAGCATATTTTCATCACAACCATGGCCCTTGTATTTGGGCACTAATTTCATCCTCAATTTGAAGTTGTCATTCTCTCTTCCATCATAATAATATGACCCTTCTATATGTGATAAATAGGAATCACATGGGTACTCCTACAAAATGGAGTTGGCTTAGCTCTCTAGAAACTCACCTCTCTCTATGGATTCAACATTTCAACATTTTAGCATTTTTATCTTGGTTCATGTCTTTACATGCAAAACTCACCAAATTTCACCCAACAACACCATATCAAGCACATAGCATAGCTTTGTTGGAACAAAATCTGCCTTCGGTTAATAGTGTTGCGCCTTAGACTTTGCGAACATTGAATAGACAGATCTTGCTTGAGATCATCTGTCTAGTCTCCAGAGAAGGCTGGTTCCTTTGAGTTTTTTAGAGAAAAGGGGAACAAGAGATAAGGGAAATATAGCCTAAGCTAGAACTTTTCTCATGGTATAGATTAGACAACAACAAACATTGATGATGCAGAGTACTACTTTCAGAGTTTTCTTTATATCTTCTTATAGAAAACACGAATTCTTGAGTGTGAATTTTAGATGTTCGTCTAAATATATGTAAATATCTTTAATGTTCAACTCTAGAAATAAGTTTTATAGATGCACAGTCCAAATTTCAGAACAGATACATTATGAAACTTAGAATGAATAAAAGTTAAAACACCAGATACATACACTTGCACATAGAAGTTTCAAAATCTAGAAGAAGAAATCTTTTATTGCTTGTAATCCAGTACATGTACATCAAGCCTGTAAACGTCCAAGAGCCGATATTTTTTCTAGAGTCGCTCACCCCTATATATACCCTAAAAGAGTATCTTTTTCTAAGTACATCTTACTATTTTACAAGCAATCATCTGCAGTTTCTAATAATACACAAGTCTTCTATGAATTAGATATCTTCTCTGCAGATTAGATTCTAGATGAGCCTATCACATTTTCAATCATCTGGCAAGCCTGATCTATCCTAGATTTTTGATAATCATGTCAAAAATCACTTCTTGGTGTCAGTGCATGCCTTTGATTGCCAAAAATACATTTTATTCCTTTACAGCTGGCGTGTCGCGAAATCGTGACATTCTTTCCTTGCTTTGCTCTTTTGCTGCCTCTAGCCGTGAAAATGAGACATGTCATGAAATCGTGACATTCATCTCTTGTTTTGCTCGTATTTTGCTTCCAGCCGCAAAAATGAGACATGCCACGAAATCGCGACATTCGTCTCTTACTTTGCTCTTTTGTTGCCTCCCGTCGCGAAAATGAGACATGTCATGAAATCATGATGTTCGTCTCTTGCTTTGCTCTTCTGCCACTTCCAGCCGTGAAAATGAGACATGTCACGAAATCGCGACATTCGTCTCTTACTTTGCTCTTTTTCTACCTCCCGCCACGAAAATGAGACATGTCGCAAAATCACGACATCCGTCTCTTGCTTTGCTCTTCTGCCTGCCTCACGAAAAGGCAACATGTCGCGATATCGCGACACTTCTGCCTCTTTGTTCTCTTTTGTTGCTCTTAGCCACGAAAAATGCAACATGTCACGATATCGCGACACTTTTGCCTCCTTGCTCCCTTTTGTTGCTCTTAGCCACGAAAATGCAACATGTCACGATATCACGACACTTTTGCCTCCTTGCTCCCTTTTGTTGCTCTTAGCCGCGAAAATGCAACATGTCGCGATATCATGACACTTTTGCCTCCTTGCTCCCTTTTGTTGCTCTTAGCCATGAAAATGCAACATGTCGCGATATCGTGACACTTTTGCCTCCTTGCTCCCTTTTGTTGCTCTTAGCCACGAAAATGCAACATGTCGTGATATCGCGACACTTTTTCCTCCTTGCTCTTTCTCTTTGCTTTGGACCGCGAAAATGCAACATGTCGCGATATCGCGACACTTTTTCCTCCTTGCTATTTCTCTTTGCTTTGGACCACAAAAATGCAACATGTCGCGATATCGCGACACTTTTTCCTCCTCGCTCTTTCTCTTTGCTTTGGACCGCGAAAATGCAACATGTCACGATATTGCGACACTTTTTCCTCCTCGCTATTTCTCTTTGCTTTGGACCGCGAAAATGCAACATGTCGCGATATCATGACACTTTTTCCTCCTTGCTCTTTCTCTTTGCTTTGGACCACGAAAATGCAACATGTCGCGATATCGTGACATTTTTTCCTCCTTGCGGTGTTTTGCTTTTTCTTTGATCTTTAGCATATGGGCCACTTCGGTCTTCTTGGAAAATATGCAAAAAGGTGCATCAACTATTTTTCTGTAGTTAGTCACTTTTTGACTAACATTCTTGGTGCCTTCCAGGGGATTTTTTGCTTGCAAAAATTTTGAACCAGGCCTTCATCCATTGGGAAACGGAGTCAACAACGCAGTTGTAAAAAGAATCTTTTAGAGAAAGACAAAGAACACAGGAAAATGCACTTAGATTAAAAGTGAACATTACCTCGTCAAAACTCCCTCTATACCTTAGTATCTCTATTTAAAAAAAAATGTCGACTTCTGATTGGCTACGACTGAAATTTTTTTGTTAAGGCCAAAAAATGGTAATATTTACAAATATTGTCTAAATATACTTATATTATACTGTACATATAATTCATTTTCTACTTTCTCAATAGAAATATAACTTTAGGTGAAATGCATTCACCGTGATGGGAAAAACCAATCCATCTTGATCTTTCAACTCGAAAGCATTGAACTATTTCTCTACAACAATTTCAAATGGTCCCTCCCAGAAAGCATCAAATTTATCATGGTTACCTGGCTTAGCTTTCTTTACATTCCATTTCAAAACCAAGTCTCCCACTCTAAATTTTTTGGCAGTTGTCTTTTTGTTGAACCATCCTTCAGTATCTTCCATATGCTTCTGATTGTGATTGTATGATTGCTCTCTTAGTTCTTCTAACTGTAAGAGTTGCATTGCTCCTGCAACTATGTATAGAATTTGGTCAATCTGAGGTAGCGGGTAATGATATTTGAGTGATGCTCTGTTCAGATTTTTGAAATCTACACACAATCTGATATCTCCATTTTTCTTCCTGACTGGTACCAAGTTTGCCACCCAGGTGGAGTGTTTATCAGGGTATACTATTTTAGCTTGAAGGAGTTTTAGCAGTTCTTGTTTCATCAAAGATTCTATCTTCGGATTCACTGGTCTTTGCTTTTGCCTAAAATGCTTAGCTCCTTCTTCGGATTCTATGGTATGTTGAATAACATATTTATTGTACACTTTTAGATCACTATACACCCAAGCTATGATGTCAGGGAATTTTTTACACAATTATCTGATCCGGTTCACTTCCTCTTCTGTACAACCGATTCCAACCTTAATCATTTTTCCTGGCTCCAACTCTACATCTTTGTATCTTCGTTTATCGACCTTGATTTTTTGGCCAACTGCTATATCATTGTTATCAAACAAGCTTTCAAGGGTGATGAGACCCTTAGGAATATGATTGTTTTTTAACTGAATAATGTCCTCTTCCTCTTCATCCTGCAGATCATCGGTTGGTCGAGCAATTCATTTCATGGATTAAGAAATCTAGTATCTGTTCATCATTTTCAAAAACTTGCCAAAAAATATTTTTATCAGGCACTGAAGGCCTGTATATAAGTCTAACAGTTTTAGACTTCTGAATAACATTACTTATAGGACAAAAATTAGCTCCCACTGAAGCTAACAAATCTACGTGGGTATTCTGTTCTCTAGGGATAAAATTTATATTTAGGGCCTCAAAGGGCTCTAAGAGATCCTACACTTTGTTCCTGTAAGCCTTCAAATAATGTTGTTTACTTATACATTTTTTGGTGACTTGATTCACAATAAATTTTGAATCTCCATAGATGAGTAACTGTTTGATTCCCAATTTCTTAGCCCTTCTTAACCCTAAGCACAAGGTCTCATATTCTACTGCATTATTGGAGTACCTCCAAGTCAACCTATAAGAGAAAACATTTTCCTCTTTGGTGGGATAAATCAAAACTATTCCGGCACCAGCTCCATTCTTGCACCTAGCCCCATCAAAGAAAAATTTCCACAATTGATTCACAGAACCATCCTTTTCTAGGGAGGGTATCAATTTTCTTTTTGGTTTCTCAATAGAATAGTTTCCTATTTCTGTCTCTATCATGGCATTAAAATTTTATAGAGAAAACTCGTCCTCAGCTTGGAGCTCTTCTAATGTTTCTTCCATTAGATCTTCTTCTATTGTTTCTTCAGTCATCATATTTACACGGTCAGTTTCACCAATCTTTTCTACATGAAATGTAGATGGTTTCTCATTAAAAATCTTGACCCTTCTACCTTTGAAAGGTATCTCCAAATGAGAATAATCTAAGGATAAGTATCCTCCTATCTTTGCTGTGAACTCTCTGGATAGACACATACCAAAATAGGGCTCCAAGTCTACGACTACTACCTCTTGTATGACCGTCATCTGAGGCATTTTATGCAGCCGTATGGGAATATCCTTTATCACTCCTATAGTTTTTACTGGAGTACCATCTAACTATAGGACGTTTGCGTTGCTCCTAGTGTACTCCATTCCCATAATATCACATACTGCTTTGGGTATCACAGTGGTAGCAATGCCTAAATCTATCATGTAGTTGTGGACAACCCATCCTTCCATTTGAAGGGACAAATAAAATGGTGGTGGCCTATTCTTACCAGTGGTAGACGTCAAGTTCGTTAGAACCATTTTTGAAGATGATGCAGTCCCACCTCCATTTTCCATTATTTTTAGGGATTCCTGTAGGAGATCGATTTGACCTCGTATTTGAAGAGCATCATACATACTTGCCTTAGAAGGAGTATTTTTCATTTCCTCTACTATACTGAATGTAGGTGAATCAACTATTCTTTCTCTTTCTTTGGCAAAAGTTTCATATTTATTTTTGTATCCTTGGGTAGCTTCAGTTCTTTGCCTTTTTGTCAGCGAGGGGAATCTCAACCTTTCCCTAGCCTGTTCTTGGGTTTCATTTTCCCCTCGAGGAATAAATTCTTTGTGTGTTTCTTGCCCTTGAATTTTGGCTGGAAACTGATATTTTCTTTCTTGAGGGAGACTTCCCTTAGGAGTTTCTTTGGGAACTTCCTTGGGAGCAGGGGAAACATTCAATGGTTGAAGCTCTTTAGGGTCTACTTGAAGTGGTTTCTTACCTGATCTTGTCAAAACTAAAATCTGTTCTACTGTAGGCATCATGAAGTTGTGGTCCTTCTCGCTAATTATATTTACATGTCCTTTCATTTTTTTTTTACTCTTTTCAACTGCTATACTTTGTACATAATGTTGGTGTATCATACATGAACTTTCCCCATGTGGATCGTTACATGTAGTACACCAAAAGTTAAAATCAGTGGGAGGCTCCTCGGCCTCCACTGTCTCATTTGTATATACCGTGCTCGGTCTCTATTGTCCCCTATTGCTTGATTATGCTGCATCTCTTGTTACCTGAGGGAACCTCCTTGGCAGAAAATTCCTTTCAGCCTCTCTCTTTTTCATGGACGCCATTTCATTTGACAATGTCTTCATTGAATCAATTATGGTCATGTATTGATCATTGGGGGGAGCTGATGCAAGGGGTGTAGCTGGTAATGCAAGGAATGTAGGAGGTGCGGCTATAGATGGGAGAGCCTATGTTGATGGGAGTACATGCAGTTTAGAAATTGATGCTTGGGAAAGCTCTGGTACAATTGGCAATAGACTCTTTGATGGGTATCTTTTTGTAGCGATGAGATCAGCTTCACCCTTTGCTACCTCTAGATAGATCCCAAGAAAAGTGGTTACATGGGATTGCCTTATTATCATACCGAGATCTAAATCAAAAGCCCTTAAGTAATAGCATATAGCTTGTTCTTGCATGGGTTTTAGGCCCTGCGGTACTCTACCACGAGTTCGGTAAATCCGATGTTGAAATCTTGGATTTCTTCTTGTGGATGCCTCTCAATGATAGTGAATTGATTCAGCAATGTGAAAGGATCTGCATGTATATTAAATTCATCGACCAGACGACCGACAAATACTACCCAAGAAGTAATGGATCCAGCGGGAAGCGCTCTGTACCAATAGAGCATCTTTCCCTTCAAATATATAACTAGCAATCTAACCATTACATCTTCCTGAGTGATATTGTAAATAGATGCTAGCGATGATACATCTAGACAATGCTCATCTGTTGTTTTGCCTATTTCGTCAAAAGTTGGCAATGCTTTTAGTGTAGCTTGTGGAATTTGATTTTGTGCCCCTAAGTTTAAAGGACCAGTTTGATTCCACTCAAGATGCACTGGGGCAGGGGAGGCTACCATGATTGCTAAAGGAGTTACAACCGCTATGGGATTGCTTGCAGATGCTCCTACAATGGGTGTTAAAGAGGTGCTAATGGTGTCGGGAGGATTTGATCATGCGGCTAGCATAGGGTGTGCTTTTAGGCTTTCGATATGTAGTTCAAAGAACTTGATAGGTTCTTCAGATTTTCTAGCTCGGGATCTGGTTATCATATGGCTATATAACTAGAAGGTTTCTAGACAAGGTCTTTCTTTTATGGTCTAAATTGCAACGGAGTCGCTAGGTGGTTTTTCTTGAGATTTTCAAACAAAAAGGCTCTTAAGGTAAAACACCAAAAACTTATACAATACTGTGGGATTGCTTGTCCCACCGGGCATGCCAAAAATTGTTGGAACAAAATCTGCCTTCGATTAATAGTGTTGCACCTTAGACTTTGCCAACATTGAATAGACAAATCTTGCTTGAGATCATCTGTCTAGTCTCTAGAGAAGGTTGGTTCCTTTGAGTTTTTTTAGAGAAAATGGGAACAAGAGATAAGGGAAATATAGCCTAAGCTAGAACTTTTCTCACGGTACAGATTAGACAAACAACAAACATTGATGATGCAGAGTACTACTTTCAGAGTTTTCTTTATATCTTCTTATAGAAAACATGAATTCATGAGTGCAACTTTTAGATGTTCGTCTAAATACATGTAAATATCTTTAATGTTCAACTCTAGAAACAAGTTTTATAGATGCACAGTCCAGATTTCAGAATAGATACATTATGAAACTTAGAATGAATAAAAGTTAAAACACTAGATACATACACTTGCACACAGAAGTTTTGAAAGCCAAAAGAAGAAATCTTTTATTGCTTGTAATCCAGTACATGTACATCAAGCCTGTAAACGTCCAAGAGCCGACCATTTTTCTGGAGTCGCTCACCCCTATATATACCCTAAAAGAGTATCTTTTTCTAAGTACATCTTACTATTTTACAAGCAATCATCTGTAGTTTCTAATAATACACAACAAGTCTTCTATGAATTAGATATCTTCTCTGCATATTAGATTCTAGATGAGCCTATTACATTTTCAATCATATTGCAAGCCTTCTCTATCCTATATTTTTGATAATCATGTCAAAAATCACTTCTTGGTGTCAGTGCATGCCTTTGATTGCCAAAAATACATTTTATTCCTTTACAGTTAGCGTGTCGTGAAATCGTGACATTCTTTCCTTGCTTTGCTCTTTTGCCACCTCTAGCCACGAAAATGAGACATGTCATGAAATCATAATATTCGTCTCTTATTTTGCTCTTCTGTCACTTCCAGATACGAAAATGAGACATGTCACGAAATCGCGACATTTGTCTCTTACTTTGCTCTTTTACTGCCTCCCGTCGCGAAAATGAGACATGTCATGAAATTGCAATGTCCGTCTCTTGCTTTGCTCTTCTATCGCTTCCAGCCATGAAAATGAGACATGTCATGAAATCATGACATTCATCTCTTACTTTGCTCTTTTGTTGCCTCCTACCACGAAAATGAGACATGTCGCGAAATCGTGACATTCGTATCTTGCTTTGCTCTTCTGCCCACGAAAAGGCAACATGTCACGATATCGCGACACTTCTGCCTCTTTTTTCTCTTTTGTTGCTCTTAGCCACGAAAATGCAACATGTCACGATATCGCGACACTTTTGCCTCCTTGCTCCCTTTTGTTGCTCTTAGCCACGAAAATGCAACATGTCACGATATCGCGACACTTTTGCCTCCTTGCTCCCTTTTGTTGCTCTTAGCCGTGAAAATGCAACATGTCACGATATCGCGACACTTTTTCCTCCTTGCTCCCTTTTGTCGCTCTTAGCCATGAAAATGCAACATGTCGCGATATCGCGACACTTTTACCTCCTTGCTCCCTTTTGTTGCTCTTAGCCACGAAAATGCAACATGTCGCGATATCACGACACTTTTTCCTCCTTGCTCTTTCTCTTTGCTTTGGACTACGAAAATGCAACATGTCGCGATATCGCGACACTTTTTCCTCCTCGCTCTTTCTCTTTGCTTTGGACCGCAAAAATGCAACATGTCATGATATCGCGACACTTTTTCCTCCTCGCTCTTTCTCTTTGCTTTGGACCGCAAAAATGCAACATGTCGCGATATCATGACACTTTTTCCTCCTCGCTCTTTCTCTTTGCTTTGGACCGTAAAAATGCAACATGTCACGATATCGCGACACTTTTTCCTCCTTGCTCTTTCCCTTTGCTTTGGACCACGAAAATGCAACATGTCGTGATATCGCGACACTTTTTCCTCCTTGCGGTGTTTTGCTTTTTCTTTGATCTTTAGCATATGGGCCACTTTGGTGTTCTTGGAAAATATGCAAAAAGGTGCATCAGCTATTTTTCTGTAGTTAGTCACTTTTTGACTAACAAGCTTCTACATCAACTTCTAGATCTCTATCTTCAATTTTTCTCCCTCCTATTTTGTACAGGAATTGGAGTCCAATGCTTCTATGGTGGGGAATAATGATAAGGACAATTCTAGATAAGGATTGTACCATCATTTAGTAATGCACCTTCCTACTAGCATTTAATAACCAAAATGGGTTTGGGCTTATGGTTTTACCCAAACCATGGTTTGTATTCGGGAACTTTGTGCCTATAAATATTCGATCCTTTGTTTTCTATATTAAATCTTTCTCCCTCCTATTTTGCACACACATTGGAGTCCAATTCTTATATGGTATGGAGGAATGATAAATAATATTCTAGAACATATATTATGATAAGGTATAATTATCGGTCATTAACTAATATTTAATGCATTCTATAATCACTTATAGTGTTGGGCTCATGGTTTTACTCAAACCATGGTTTGTAATCAGGCACCTAGTGCCTATAAATATGTAATGCTTTTACAATACAAATCAATATTTTCCTTGCAAAATATTCTACCTCTCGATTTCATATCAATAATATTTCATTCTAAATATTTATAGAATATCTAAGAGTATATTTAGATTGAAAAGATAAATTATTAAATAAGACTAAGCATAAATAACTTGGTCCAAAAATAATATCTTAAATCACTCCTAAAATTATAAATTTAAATATTCAATCACGAAATATAAAATTATAGGTGTGATTACATCATCAACATAAATCATAAAAATCAATATTTATCCACAATGATGTTTTATGTAAACAACAATTTTAAATGTATAACACCATAAGCCGTAATTTAGAAAAAAATTAGATCTTATGATATCAAGATTGATATGCTTAATTCATTTATTAAAACTACTTGAGTTTACAATCTGATGGTGTGGACTCATTATGAATAAATATTGGTAGTTGTTACATGTAAATATCTTGTTGAAGGTCCCCATGAAGGAATAAATCTCTTGTCTATTTGAAAACATTCCACTATGATAGATCAATAATAAAGAGAACCATCCAAACTGAGTCTATGTGAGAAAACCAACTTTATTGCACATATCCCTTTAAAAACAATATTATTCATCATATTAGGAAAGGAAACCAACTTCTATGATTCATTCCTCATAAGTCATACTTTGTTGCCTTGGCATACACACATATTCCATCAACATGAATAAAAAATAACTGGCATACATCCGTCAAAATAGAATTCAAAAAATCTTAAAAATACTTAAAATAATTGACATCACACAATATTATGCATTACTTCCCCTTGAGGGCAATTCTTTTAGGCCTAGTTTACTTCTAAAGTAAGAAAATTTAGATTCTACTTGAAAATATCATAAATGTTCTCATTTGTGGGGTAATATATGAGTTTAGTTGTCCCATCTAATACCTTCTCCCTAATGAAGTGTGCTTTAATCTCAATGTATTTTTTTCTTTGATGCATAAAATGATTATTTGCTAAAGCTATTGAAGATTGGTTATTAGAAAATATTATGATAGATTTGTTGTTGCTAAACCCAATTTTTTTTTAGTATTTTTTGAAGACAAATATATTATTGACATGCTAGAGTAGCACTTCTATACTCAATCTCAGTTGAGAAGAGTACAATGGTTAATTATTTCTTACTACACCAATATATCACACCTGATCCAAGGAAACAATATACACTTGTGAATTTTCTTTCAACATTATGACATAATCACTATCACAATAACCAAGCATATTTATAGGATAAATACTTAAATATTCCAAAGCTAAATTAGTATTTCCACTTAGATATTTAAGTATTCTATAAACAACATTAATATTAACATCATAAAGCTTATGAATAAATCTAGTCATCACATAAAAAATATAAGCAATATAAACCTAGAAATAGTAAGATAGAGTAAACTACATGTAAGTTGTTTATATTCAGTTTTATCTACAAAAGTATTTCAGGATTTCCTTATCCCAAAAAGGGATTTTGGGACCTGTTTTCTCGAAAGAGGCTTTCAAGACTTTTTTTTATCTCGAACAAGCATTTAAAATTGGTATCAAAGCAAGATCCTTCATGTGGATGATAATAAGCAATGGCTTCTGAAAGCAACCTTTTGCAGTTACAGATCCCATAGTTCAATGGAAAAAATTATGATTAATGGAGCATTTAGATGAAGATCGTGTTCGGATCTTAAGAGTTATGGGACCTAGTCCAGAATGGTTACATAGAACCAGCAGATGTAGCAGTTGTGAGTGCTCTCTCCCAGTAAAAGTTAGATTTGTTGAAGGACAAACGTAAAAAGTACTAGAAGGTATTATTCTACATAATGCAGAAGATCGAGGAGATAATATTCCCATGAATTGCAGCAACAACCACATTGAAGGCGGAATGGGAAATTATTTCCATCTCCTTTTAGGGCACCAACAAAGTCAAGTTGGTATGGTTACAGATACTGAGAAGGGATTTTGAGAACTTGTTGATGAGCGAGTCAGAATCCATGAGTGATTTTTTTACCCAAAAAATAGGTATTATCAACCAAATGAGGATGAATGGTGAGAATGTGAAGAACCAGAGGATTGTGGAGAAGATACTGAGGAGCCTACCAGCTAGGTTTGACTCAGTGGTGATTGCAATATAAGAATCGAGGTATTTGACAACTCTTTGTAGATGAGATCATTGGTTCTCTAGAAACACATGAGCAAAGGCTAAGTCGATGAACTTAGTACTCATTGGAACAAGAGTTCAATATGTAGGTCTCATTCCAAGACAATAATAGAAGAGCCAAATCCCACCAAGGTGCCTCTAGTTCTCAAGGAGGAAGAGGATAGAATAGTAGAGGCAAGCATGGAAGAGGCCATAAATGAGGAGGAAGGTCAAAATCCAATGACGGAGAGATCAACTACAACTTCCATCAAGTAGGAGGAAGAGGTAACGGAAGAAATCAACAAGGAGGATTAAATCAGAGGTATGATAAATCTAAAATTTAATGTTATTCCTACAAGAAATTTGGTCACTATAGCTATGAGTGTAGAAAGAATATGGCCAAGGATAAAAAACAACAATCCCACTACACAAATGAAAATGAATATGCAAAGTGTAGATATTCTTGTGGAAATATGTTGTTAACCTGTAGTACCAAGGAGGAGAGCCAAAATAATACCTAGTTTCTCGATAGTGGGTGCAACAACCACATGTCTAGGAATAGAGAGATGTTCTCACAGTTTGATGAATCCAACCAATTTGAAGTGAATATGGAGAACAAAATCAAGGTACCTATCATGGGAAAAGGAAAAAAAATTATTCGCATCAGGGAAGGTGAAAGGAAGAAGATCACTGATGTGTATTATGTGCTTGGGTTTAAGCACAATTTGTTGAGTGTTGGACAACTTGTATAGAAGGGGTACACTGTTTAATTTATATATGGAGCCTATACCATCAAATATAAATAACATGGGAAAATTGCAACTGTATCCATGACAAAGAACAATATGTTTCCTCTTTAGATTCAAAATGAACTGCTACTTTTGTTTAGTGTAGTTGCAAAAGATTCAAAATGAACTCCTACTTTCTTTTAGTATAGTTGCAGAAGATTCAAAATAAACCGAGCTTCAGTGGCTTGAACTTGCTACACAAGAAATAGATGGTGAAGGGTTTACCCCTCATAGAGCAACTAAATCAAGTATGTGAATGTTGTCTAGTTGGAAAGCATCACAGGGATGTGTTCCCTAGAGGGTTGTCTTGGAGAGCTTCACAACCATTGGATCTGCTACACTCAGATATTTGTAGACCAACATATTTACCAAAAATAAATATTTCTTGACTTTTATAGATGGCTTCAGTCAGAGGGCATGTGTATATACCATCAATCAAAAGTTAGAGGCTTTCAAAAAATTTAGGGAGTTCAAGGCTTTGGTTGAGAAACAGAGTGACTACTTCATGAAGACTCTTAGAAGATATGGAGGAGGTGAGTATATCTCCAATAAATTCCATAACTTCTATAAGAAAATGGAATTCATAAGCAGTTCACTACCAGATACACACCGCAATAGAATGGTGTTGAAGAGAGGAAGAACATAACTATAATGGATATGGCACAGAGCATGTTGAAGGCAAAGGGTTTACCACATGAGTTATAGGTAGAAGCTATATGTTATGCAGTTTATCTGCTAAATCGGTATCCCATAAAGAGTGTGAAGGACATGATTCCTGAGGAATCCTGGAGCAATCAAAATCCTAGTGTGGCTCATTTAAGATATTTTGGATGCATAGCATATGCACATGTTCCATATGAGAAGAGAAAGAAGTTGTACGACAAGGTGAAGAAATGCATTTTCACTAGGTATAGTGAAGAGTCAAAGGCATTTAGGCTATGTAATCCTATCACAAAGAATTTTATTATCAGTCAAGATGTGAAGTTCTTGGAGGATGAAGCCTAGAAATGGAAATCAAAGACTAGCCAGCCAGAGCGAGCAATTATCAAGCTTGAGGACTTGGAAGAAGAAAAAGTGCATCCACTTGTAGCTTCAAGCAATAACAACGATGTCAGTAGCAACACTACCTCATCATCATGGTCACCTCAACTTGCAAGTAGGATCTCCAACTTGAGGACACCAACAAATACAAGGATCTTGCAAGATATTTATGAGGTAAATCGAAATCAAATAGATGAAGAACATTCTGATTATGATTTATTTTTTTAGTGTGATCCATTTTCATTTGAACAAGCAATTCAGAATAGAAAATGGGTGCAAGCTATGGATGATGATATAAGGGCCATAGAGAAGAATCAGACCTAGAAATTGATGGATCTTCCAGTAGGGAAGAAGACCATTGGAGTTAAGTGGGTATATAAAATGAATTTTAATTCCCAAGGTGAGGTTGATAGGCATACGACCATACTGGTGGTAAAAGGCTACAAATAAAAGTCAGGGATTGACTATCATGAGGTGTATGCACCTATAGTGAGACTTGACATAATAAGAAAAATCTTGGAATTGGCAACCCATAAAGTCTAGAATGTTTACTAGATGGATGTCAAGTTCGCCTTCCTCAATGGAGTGTTGGAAGAGGAGGTCTACATAGACCATCCATCTAGCTATGAGTTGGAAGGACAAGAAGGCAAAGTACTAAAATTGAAGAAAGCTCTGTATGGGTTGAAGCAAGCACCCAAGGCTTGGTACAGTTATATTGATATTTATTTTTAGGAGAATGGGTTTATGAAATACCCATATGAGCACACCTTGTACATAAAGAAAAATGCATAGGGGGAGATAATGATAGTCTACTTGTATGTAGATGATTTGATTTGCATTGGCAATAACAATGTACTATTTGACCAGTTTAGAATAGCCATGAAGAAGGAGTTCTAAATGATGGAATTAGGTCTGATGAATTACTTTCTAGGCATTGAAGTTGACCAGTACATGGATGGCATATTCATTTCTGAGGGTAATTATGTAAAAGATGTCTTGAAGAGGTTTAAGATGGAGGACAACAAACTTGCCATCGCACCAGTTGCTATAGGTCTAAATTTGAGCAAGAATGATTATGGTAGCAATGTTGATTCAATATTATACAATTGACTTGTTGGAAGTCTGATGTACTTGACAACAACCAGACTAGATCTGATGTTTGTAGTGAGTCTGATCAGTAGGTTTATGGAAGCACCAAATAACATTCACTTGAAGGCAGGTAAAAGAATATTATGGTATGTTAATGAGACCATAAACCATAGAATTTTTTATGCCAAAGAGGACCAACTTGAACTAATTAGCTACACAAATAGCGATTGGGATGGTGATATAGATGATTAAAAGAGCACTTTCGGTTATGATTTCTATCTTGGGTCGGGAGCAGTTTTATGGTCCTCAATGAAGCAAACCATAGTTGCATTGTCCACTCTAGAAGAAAAGTATGTTGTCACCACTTTAATCGCATGCAAGGCAGTTTGACTAAGGAGAATTTTGGGTGAGCTAAATCATCCACTAGAAGGGGCAACAACTATTTTCTATGACAATAATTTTGCCATAGCACTATTGAAGGATCTAGTGTTTCATGGCAGGACCAAGCACATCGACATACGATACCATTTCATCAGAGAGCTGGTGAAAGCTAACAATGTTCATAGATAATAATATAATACATGGATCACGTTACAAGGTGAAAAATAGATCCTATTATTTAATAGAATAATATAACGTGCATACAATGTCAACTATGGTCAAAAGTAAAGATAACACATTTCAACATCCTCTCAATCTAAAAAGAGGTCAAGTATAATATCTTGTTGAACATCCTTCTTAATGGATATTTTTCCATCCCAATATGATCCTAAATTTTTTTGAAGATAACCTATGGTATGATCTTCATAAAAATATCATTAAACAAATCTATAGAATCAACATACCCTTTTATAAGTTGGTTCAACAGTGAATTTATAGAATATAGTACAATAAAATATTAATATTCTTAGTGTATTGATGATCTATTATGTTGAAAACCAACTGATTAGTACTTTTATTATCACAATATAAAGTACTATGATATATAAAGTATGATCTAATGACTAAAAAAAATTGAAACTATAATTAGCAATTAGAATCATGCTACAATATTCTACCTCTTTGGATGATAAACATTTGATGTTTATTTCTTCTAGATCCAAGATATAAGTCCAAATCTAAGATAAAATAAATATATTGATGTATGATTTTGTTGATGTAAGTGACTAACCTAAACAATATTCGAATACAACTACAAAGGTATGAGAACCTCAAGTCAATAATGAATACCCACCTAAATAGTACCCCTATTACAATACAAAATTTATTTGAAAGCCTTATAAATATTTTTAGAAGTAATTACATGTATTTAGAATAAATACTAATAATAAAATCAATATATGATCAATTTTACTTATAATACAAAGAATAATACCTACTATATATCGATCATAGTATCAACTAAAGTAAAATAAGACTTAGCCTAAAAATTTACCTTGAATCAAATATTATATGATTTGAATTATAAATGATAAGGAATATTCTAGAATATATATTATGATAAGGCTTACTTGTTAACCACTTAATCACATTTAATGTATTCTCTAACCACTTATGGTTTTGGGCTTATGGTTTTCCCTAAACCATGGTTTGTAATCAGGAACCTAGTGCCTATAAATATGTAATATTTTTGCAATACAAATCAATATTTTCCTTGCAAAGTATTTTTCCTCTCAATTTCACATCATATAGTATTAGAGCAAGCTTGACCCTTCCCTATGAGGGGAAATTTTCTATCCCTCTTCCTTTTTTTAGCCCTCTGCTTAGACACAATTATTTTGAGTATGATCTAAACATACAACAATATTCCAATTTATTTCATCAGAAAGGGACCTTTTCTTCTAAATAACCTCTTCTTGGGTATGAGAAGCTATAATTTTTTGATGGTCAATGTTTGCGTCACTTCCCTAGTGATGATCATGACCTAAAATTGATGTTGCTTCCCCTAGGACCTGTTATTATTTTCTCAGTATTTAGTCATCATGTTTATATGATTTCCATGGACAAAATTTTTACTATCATGTCCCTTATAAAATTATGTATTGCATTTAGACTTCTCATCATGGAGTCTTCACCCATCATTATCATTATTGTTGCTTGTATTCGTAGCTCTCTCTTATTCCTACTACATGTTCCAACCTCTATTTGGTGATGATTCTTAGTTTCTCTTCTATATATTTGGATTTCCTCATGGTTCTATTATCACATCAGCATTCCAACCTTCTACCATTGATAGCCAACACATTCCTATCCGTGATGTGTAGTATTCTTTCTTCCATTATAGTTAGCCTCTTCCTAGTTTTTGGTAGTTCTGGATAAATATTTACCTTTGGCATCCAATTTTATATTCTATTAACCATCGTTGTTTAACCTTTCCTCTCCTTATTGGAGACACT
>JAQPPZ010003978.1:0-95151 GCA_028583015.1 Wollemia nobilis | reverse complement strand
TATATATATATATATATATATATATTTTGGTAAGTAAGAGAATATTATAATTAACACCGGGTTTTAACTGGTTGACCCAAAACCATTTTACAAAATAGGGTCCACTGACCAACTGGACAAAGGCCAAGCCCTAAAATTTTAAACTGACAACAAAAAGGGCCAAGACCTACTCTTCCAACAGAATACAACCAAACTAAACTATGGAAGCCTAATAATATGGCCATCAGAAAATAAAGACGCAAAATAGAACTAACAAAGACAAAAACTAATCATGCAAGCACCATGGAGAGTAGCTTGTGCCCATATAAAAATAATAGAATATGGTCAAAAAAACATCCCATAGAATGGACAGCCAAGAGGCCAAGCAGTCTTCCTTGTAGTCCTCATCTAACTTCTTATCATCCTCCTTGCCATCATCTTTAGATTTTGCCTTCGAATCCTTGTGCCCCTGGAACTGCTGGCTATAAAACAGAAGATTTAGAGAATCACACAAATCAATAGCTGCACTGATGAGGCCGTGACAGGACTCTTCAATCTGGTTTATACTATTGGAGGTCGATGAAATTGTCATCTTCTCCAAGACTATTATGGTGGGGTCTGGTACCTCATTGTCAGGGATCTCCAACACTTTGTTATTTCTTGCTAGGGCCTTTTTGCGACATCGAATCCAAACACACCTTGGGAAATACTTGAGGCCAAAGCGGATGTTTCCCATGCATGAATTTGTAGATAAAAAACCTATATCAGTGCCCCACCAGCTGCAAAAAACACTAGTCACATGAACAAAAAAAACAAATATGACAAAAGCCATTATAAGGTTCAAAAAATATTTTTTAAAAATGCCTCCATTTTCTGTCATTGATCCACTTTGAGCCTTCCAATCTAAAATTTTTCATTATCTATCACCATTGAGACTGCATGAGGAAGATTTTCAGTCCACGTGATCAAATTTGCTGCTACAATGCCTTCATTTCCCGACCTATCAGCTGCCATGTTTGCTTCCCGGAAGGTATGCAAAATTATGGCCTCAGGTCGATCATGAATTAGATCCCTTGCCTCGTGGATGTAGTCATAAAATCTCCAAGGATCTCTCTTAGTGTTCTTTAGAAGATTTATAATAATAAGAGAATCACCTTCCACCAAAAGTTTCCCTGGATAATTCTCTGCCACCTTGAGGCTTCTCCAAACTGCCCTCGCTTCAGCCACATTGTTAGTTTGAGCTCCAAGATGTTCAGCAAAAGCTACAAGCACCTCACCCTTGTGGTATCTAAGTAAGCCACCAGCCCCAGCTTCACCTGGGTTGCCCCTAGATGCCCCATCAAAATTTAACTTAATCCACCCTAGGGGGGGTGGGGTCCATGTGATCATGGTTCGAGGATAGACTTGAGGATGATTGAGGCCATCAGTGAGAGGTAAGTTTAATGACTGGCCTAATGAAGCTTCAAAAGGATTTGGAGATCTAGATGCTGCAGGAACTAAACAAGCATTCTCATTGATACACAAACAAACAAACGCATTAAAAATGACACTTCTTAGTCATAATAAATGTTAATTCCAAACAATTTTTTTTTTAAATTTTGGCATGTATACAAAATTTTTAAATTTATTATTATTATTATTTATATTGCACTAACAATATAATTCTAAATAATTAAACTTATAAAATATTTACAATAATATATATATTTTATTTATTTTAATAATTAAAATTATTTTATAATTTATTAAAATATGTTTATAAAATGGATAATAATGTTCTTTGTTCAATGTTGTGTTTTTGTTTTAGTTTTTATAACTAGCTTGTTAGGGGTGTCAGGTAAGGCTTGGTATTTGAGACCTAACCATAAAGGTTGCATAAAGGTTTGCATAGATGATAGGATTGAGAGGTTATCGGATTTGAACTTGATTCCTTATCTTGATGGTTGACATTAATATATTTTATGTACTTTAATAATTAATAATATTCTTTGTTTAATATTGTGATCTTGTTTTAGTTTATATAACTATCTTGTTAGGGGTGTTGAGTAAGGTTTGACATTTGAAACCTAACCATAAAGGTTGTATAAAGGTTTGTATCGATGATAGGGTTGAATGGTCATCAAAATGGAACTTTATTCCTTATGAAATAATTTGAATTCAATTTCTACTTCCATTTAATTCAACTTGAGTTTATGAAAAACCTAGTCATAAAGGTTTGCATCGATAATAGGGTTGAGTGGTCATCAATATGGAACTTGATTCCTTATGAAATAATTTGAATTCAATTTCTAATTTTATTTAATTCAACTTGAGTTTATGAAAAACCTAGTCAGTGTTGGTCGAACGTACATATTAACCCTTTACTTTTAAGAATTATTATATTAAGTTTGATCATCTCGTCCTTCATAATAATTTATGGTGTAATGTATGTTATATAGATAAATATTACCATATATTTTCTCTACCTCTTCTCCTAAACAAGGGCATATATGCTTTCAACCAAGTATCATTCTAGTTAGGACTTTCCTATAAGACTTTATTTCCATGTTACCTAATTATTGTTCATAATTTTTTTTTTATTTTTAAATTTCTCCAAGGATTTGAACTAATAAAGCTAGAGGCTTGCTTCTTTTTTGCACTCACTTTTTCCTTACACTTTCTCCATTATATTCCTTAAATATTTAAAACAAAAAAATGAGACTTTCTCCTTCACTCCTTATTTGCACTTGCTTCCTTCCACTATGTAACACACTTTCTCCTTTCTCTCACTCACTCCCTATTCACACTTGCTTCCTGTCACGACCCTCCCTTGGCATATTTCTTGTTGGATAGACTCATGATTGACTATGATGCTTGTAGATGGAATGGATGTAGAACGATGTGTTTGTTTTTGCAAACTTTTGTTTATGGAAATATAATATTTCATGTTAAGTGAAATGAGGTGATAACTTAGTTAATGAACAATGAAACAACATTGATGAAAGATTTCCATATAATAGTATATCATGGCTTTGCATAGGAAGCTTATACTAAAGCTTTGGGTGGAAGTTTGGTTACTATTGAGAAATTTTTCTTGTTATGATTTTATTTACTATAACCATCTTAGGGAAAGATTCCATAAATTTAAAAGAGTTTGAATAAAAAAAAAAAAGTAAATACCTCTATATTTAAAGAAATAAGACAACCACATCTTTTATCTTTAAATACCTATATATCCTTAATAATAGATAATAGATATTTTTAATATTAATGGCGGTTCTTATTAGGATTGCTTATTTTCAATTTACCAAACTAAGTCACAAATACATATATATATATATATATATATATTGTAGACACCAAAATCTAGCCACTTGCAAGTCATCTATACCTTCCTGTTAGCCACGTGTCGGTCATCCACCTTCCCACCATTATTGGGCCCAATTTCACCTTTTCCCGTCATTATTTGGCCCAATTTCACCTTTTCCCGCCATTTTTCATCCCCAAATTTATTTAAATTAATATTTATATATATTTTTTAATATTTTAATATATATATTTAATAATAGTTTAAGTGATTTGATCTGAGCCATCCATACTTCATTTAATCTCATCCGTCCATCCATCTTAATCCATTCCACAACCAAGATTTATTCTCTACCCTTGGATCCGCTTTAATCTTAGCCACACGTTCAAAGTGTCGTTAAAACCCTAAAGTGTGCCCTAAGAGTGGATTATAAATCAAGTCACTTTGATGGCTCAAACCCTATGTCTGCTATCTATCTTCTTCTCCTATGTCTTTTGGTACTTCTATCTCTGATTCTAATTCTTCTACTGCTATTTCCTCTCTTCTGCTACCCTTTCGTCGCATCCATCGCCGCTTCCGTCACCGCTTTCACCGCCATTCCTTCTGCAGCATTCTGTAGAATCTCCCATTCCTGTTGCAAGTGCCCGCGGGAGTTTACCCCTTCACCAAGTGCCCACGGGCGTTCACCAAGTGCCCATGGGCGTTTAACAAGTGCCAGTGGGCGTTTACCTACAGCCACAGACTCATACCGATGTCTGTAATCCAGATCCAGAAGCACGCGGGCATTCGACGAGTGCACCAAGGCGCATTTCGTGGCCTATTCTGACAACAAAATTACTTCCAGGTGTCGCCTGGTATAGCTGCGTTAACAGAGAATAGGTATAAATTAGTTTAAAGCAAGTAACCATATTTTATGTATTAATCTGTTATTGATTTCTTGCATTCCATTTTTATAGGGTTTTAGATTGTTTCTGAGGGCTCATGCAGTGGAGCCCTCTCATTAATTTCTAACTCCTTGATAGTGTTAATGTGTGCAAGTTTTTGATAGCAGATCCAGTTTATTGATGGTAGCTGATTAAGCTGGAGTGGTCCAAGCAAGGGATACGACAAAGCCCACTCACTCTATTGGGATTGAAGATACATTCTTCAGAAGCGCCACCATTCGTGCCAGCTAGGGTTTCGGAGAACCCTAGCATAACTTGTAATTTTTGTATCACATAAAGGGTTACAGGCCCAGTTGTATTCAAAAAGGAGTTTTTAAACTCCATCGATTAATATAAATCGTTTGTTTTGTGCAACTATTCTGTACTCCGTTATTGTGGTTTTATCTTTTGTTTGGCGTGGTATTTTTCTTTCGAATTTCTTCCAATTGGCTCGTGAGAACCATTCTCGCTCGCCAATTGAGGGGGTAAGCTGATAAATTTTAAACATTCTTTTATTCTTTGGTCTTCAAAGTTGTGCTTTAGTCTTGAGAGAGAGTTGCATCTGATCCAGCTTTTCAGGTGTCCTAAGTTTTTGTGCTGCATTGTGTCTTCACACAAAGAAGCTCAAAAAGGGGCATCTGTAGACACCAAAATCCAGCCACTTGCAATTCATCTATACCTTCCTGTCAGCCACATGTCGATCATCCACCCTACCACCATTATTTGGCCCAAATCCACACTTTCCCGCCATTATTTGGCCCAAATCCACATTTTCCTGCCATTATTTGGCCCAATTTCACCTTTCCCGCCATTTTTCATCCCCAAATTTATTTAAATTAATATTTATATATATATATATATATATATATATATTTTAATATTTTAATATATATATTTAAATAATAGTTTAAGTGATTTAATCTCATCCGTCCATCCATCTTAATCCATTCCACAACCAAGATTTATTCTCTACCCTTGGATCCACTTTAATCTTAGCCACACGTTCAAAGTGTCGTTAAAACCCTAAAGTGTGCCCTAAGAGTGGAATATAAATCGAGTCACTTTGATGGCTCAAACACGATGCCTGCTACCTATCTTATTTGCCTATGTCTTTTGCTACTTCTATCTCTAATTCTAATTCTTCTACGACTATCTCCTTTCTTCTGCTACCCTTTTCGTCGCATCCATCGCCGCTTCCGTCACCGCTTTCACCGCCATTCCTTCTGCAGCATTCTGCAGAATCTCCCATTCCTGTTGCAAGTGCCCGCGGGAGTTTACCCCTTCACCAAGTGCCCAAGGGCGTTTACCAAGTGCCCACGGGCGTTTAACAAGTGCCCACGGGCGTTTACCTTCAGCCACAGACTTAGACCGACGTCTGTAATCTAGATCCAGAAGCACGCGGGCGTTCGGCGAGTGCACCAGGGCGCCTTCGTAGCCTATTCTGACAACAACATTACTTCCAGGTGTCACCTGGTCTAGCTACGTTAACAGAGAATAGGTATAAATTAGTTTAAAGCAAGTAGCCGTATTTTATGTATTAATCTGTTATTGATTTCCTGCATTCCATTTTTATAGGGTTTTAGATTGTTTCTGAGGGCTCACGCAGTGGAGCCCTCTCATTAATTTTTAACTCCTTGATAGTGTTAATGTGTGCAGGTTTTTGATAACAGATCCAGTTTATTGATGGCAGCTGATTAAGCTGGAGTGGTCCAAGCAAGGGATACGACAAAGCCCACTCACTCTGTTGGGATTGAAGATACGTTCTTCGGAAGTGCCACCATTCGTGCCAGCTAGGGTTTCGGAGAACCCTAGCATAACTTGTAATTTTTGTATCACATAAATGGTTACAGGCCCAGTTGTATTCAAAAAGGAGTTTTTAAACTCCATCGATTAATATAAATCATCTGTTTTGTGCAACTTTCCTGTATTCCATTCTTGTGGTTTTATCTTTCTATTTGGCGTGTATTTTTAATCTACAAATGGCGAGGGTGAGGGAACCGCGGAGGTTCCCAAGCGCATGGAGGGTCCCCGCATTTGATATGACAATCGAAGGCGAAAGGGGAAAATGGCATGACAGGCTTTGGAGAGTGAAGATGATGGAGATGATGGTGGAGAGGGCCTAGGAGAGGCCACAGGAGAGGCTATGGAGGTACCCCCTAGTGGGCTCGAGGACGATCTGGAATAGCTGCAGCAGCAGATAGCAGAGCGCGATGCTATGCTATCTGCTCGAGATGAGAGGATAGCTCGACTGGAGCATCAGGTAGTAGAGAGGGATGCCTTGTTAGCTGCTCAGAAGGAGAGGATGGCCCAGATGCAGGCGGACTTGGATGGAGCGACTAGGATGCCCCAGGATGACAAGGTGACGAGACTCCAGGCAGAGCTAGCAGAGCGGGAGCGACGACACGGGATAGACATAGCTAGGCTTAGGTCTAGGACTCGTTATATTGAGGCTCTGGAGGACACATTGTTTAGGCATCACATTGTGGTGCTTGATCCTCCATCCTCCTCTGTCTCTAGGCATAGTGAGTCTAGGCACACCACTAGGTCTAGGGCTCCTACTAGGTCACAGGGATCTTCAACTCGTGGTTAAACAAATTACAGGAGAATACCAAGCCAAAGAACCTACCATTAAGCTTTATCATGATGTAGCAATGAAGTTGCTCTCTAAGTTTGATTGGTATGAGATCACTAGTTTGCCTCGTTCGACTAATAGATTTGCGGATGCCATGGCCTCTCTTGGATCATTGATTCCAAAGGACTCCCTTGGAGAGGCACACCTCCTAATCATTTCCATAATCTCTAAGTCTGCAATTGTCCGTGCTTGAGTCTAAAGATGAAAAAGATGTTTGCTTTATCCATTCGGATCCATATGAGCCTTGGTCTAGTGAGATAGTAGCCTTCCTCAAGTTTGGAACACTTCCACCTGATTTGTCTCGAACTGCCCACCGTTGTTTTAAGCAAAAGGCAGCTCGTTTTGTTCTTTTGGGGGATGTGTTGTATAAACGTGGATATGATGGAGTACTCCTCCACTGTCTAGAAGCAGGTGAAACACATAGAGCTATTGTCTGAAGCCCATGATGGTACTTGTGGTGGTCATTTTAGTGGAATGGCCACTACGAAGCGTATTTTACGTATGGGGTATTATTGGCCCACTATGGAACAAGATTGTTGCAAGTATGTTAAACAATGTAAAAAGTGTCAAGAACACGCTAATTTAATCCATATACCATCACAAGCTTTTCAGCCCATCCAAAGCCTTTGGCCCTTCTCACAATGGGGTCTCGATTTAATTGGCAAGATTTCACCTGCCTCTTTAGGACAACATACTTTCATCATTACAGCCATTGAATACTTCACAAAGTGGGTTGAAGCTATTCCTCTAACCAGTATGACAGGTCCTAGAATTGTGGAGTTTATACTTCACCATATCATTTGTCATTTTGGTATTCCCTCTAAAATCATTTCTGATAACGACAAGTCTTTTAAGAATAAGGAATTTCGAGCTCTTTGCGAAAAGTATAATATCCAACATAGTTTCTCAACTCCTTACTACCCACAAGCCAATGGACAAGTCGAAGCTTCAAATAAGACCATAATTGCTATTCTTAAGAAACTTGTTAAAGAAAATCATAAAGATTGGCATACACAAATCCCCTTGGCATTATGGGCTTACAGAACAAGCATCAGAACTCCCATTGGGGCAACGCCATTTTCTTTGGTCTATGGAGCTGAAGCAATCATGCCTCTTGAGCTCGATATCCCTTCCTTGCAAATTTCGTTGCAGGAATTTATCGATGATGATACTGCTAGACAAGCACGTCTTGATCAACTCACACTCATAGATGAAAAATGAATCAATGCTTTAGAGCATTTGCGAGTTTATCAAGACCGATTGAAACGTGCTTACAATGCCAAAGTTCATCTAAGAGAATTTCAAGTAGGGATCTTGTCCTTAAAGAGAATCAACAAAACACCAATGCATTGCCGCATCTTCGAGATAAATTCGCGGCTAATTGGTTAGGTCCATATATGGTCACTGAAAGAGTGGGTAATGGAACTTATAGACTTGCCAGTTTAGAGGGAGAGGAAGAACCCGAACCACTTAATGTTATACACTTGAGGGCATTCTACGCATAGTTTGAATTTTATATGTACATATATACATGGCTTGTACAACAAAAAAAAACAAAAAACAAAAAAAAAAAACAAATAAAATAAAAAGAATTTGCATTTCATTGTTAGTTGCATACATCTCATTCAAAAACATTGCATTTCATGTGCATACATCTCATCGAAAACAATAACATCTCATTTTCAGCCATAGTTGCATATCATGTTAGAGACCATTCTATCTTTTGGATATAAAATTTGGTCAAGCAAAAGTCATGTTGCCTTAATCAGGGGCACCTTCACAAAATCCATCAAACCGAATTGTCATTCGTACATCCATTTTCCATTTGCACATATTTACATTGCCAAAATGTTTTCAGTCACTCAGCCATTTCTAGTGTTTTAAGCAAACTTCGAAATGCATGTTAAAGTCCTCTAGGGCCATATCACCAATTACACTAAATAAAATCTTGAGTATTGGGAAATGATTTCAAAAGCGGTCTTGAACCTATCACATTTTCACATCTTAAAAACATCTTGTGTCAAAGAGAGATAACGCCATCCTTGGGTTGTGCCTCGAAGTGAACAGGGTAATCCTCATTTGTCCTATCATGCAAACATAGTCCATAAAATAGTGGTTCTTACCACTATCACAAGAAATCACAAAATATAAATATAAACAGAGTAGTAAGGATAGGGTAAAATTCTCATCATACTTTGGTTGAGAATCCGATTCCCCAAAGCTCTAAGGAAATGAACATTTTTCACACACCACTGATCCCAAATAAGTTGTAAGGATCGTACTACTTGTCCAGTCAGACGGATAGGTAGTCATCCCCAAGGCTTACAAAGGTCAAAAACAACATGGACTATGGAGTTAACCTTCATCGGGGCTATAGACGCTTGACTGGCAGTGGAGTATACTCATTTGCGTGGCGACATGTCTCTCCTAAAAAAGAGACCTCTGAATGCTCATACGAACAAACTAGCTTTGGGGTCTTCTCCATAACAGGGTTACCTAATTTGTGCAAGATGAGGTTAATGAACACACTTGCACACACACAGGTTTTTGATTGCCTATACTTCTGATTTGAAATATGAACTCACATGCACACACATTTGGTCCTAGTTGAATTAGGTAGTATTAGTAAGTTTTTTTGATACCACTAGCATGTTTGAGTCTTTGTAAAATAGTCTTCCTCCATATTTTCTTCCATATCAACCTCCATATCTTCTTCCATATTCATGTCATTCCATACGTCATCCATTCACAAGCCACCAAGTTCGGTGCCCCTGATTAAACAATTATGATAACAGTTGGCTAAATCTAACTATCTAAAAGTACGAGTGCTTCTTAGTGCATATTTCATTTACTTAGTCTCGCATTAATCATCTATAACTTTGCATTCCATTCCATCACATATGCATTAAAACATATAAAAACATGCATCACGTAAACATAGGCATTCACACAAAAGAAAGTAAAACACTAAAAATAAAAGCCATGTATATATATGTATAAAGATCAAAACGTACGATGAATGCCAAAAGGCTACAATATACAATAGAGCACCAAGGCTCATAAAGAGTGCATCTAAGCACTAATCTAACCATCAAAAGAGGATCCATGTGACCTAGTAGGAGCCCTAGACCTAGTGGTGTGCCTAGACTCACTACGCCTAGAGACAGAGGAGGATGGAGGATCAGGAAACACAATGTGATACCTAAACAATGTATCCTCCAGAGCCTGAATATAACGAGTCCTAGATCTAAGTCTAGATATGTCTATCCTATGTCGTCGCTCTCGCTCTGCTAGCTTTGCCTGGAGTCTCGTCACCCTGTCATCCTGGGGCACCCTAGTCGCTCCATCCAAGTCCGCCTGCATCTGGGCCATCCTCCCCTCCCCGAACAGCCTATCGGGGCATCCCGCTCTGAAACCTATTGCTCCAACCGAGCTATCCTCTCATCCCAGACCGCTAGCATAGCATCACGCTCTGCTATCTGCTACTGCAGCTGCGCCAGATCATCCTCGTGCCCGCTAGGGGGTACCTCTCTAGTCTCTCCAGCGGCCTCTCCTAGGCCCTCGCCATCATCCTCCTCATCATCTCCGCTCCCCGGTGCCTACCGCACCATCTTCCCCTTTCGCCTTCGACTGTTAGCTCAAAGGCGGGGACCCTCCCTGTGCTTGGGAACCTCTACGGTTCCCTCGTCCTCTCCAGCTCCAACATCCACTAATGGTGGCTCCCACCTCGGCTCTGCGGACATCCATGCTGCATACTCAGCTGTTACCCCGACGTCGTCCATGTCGAGGATATCCATGTCCTCATCGTCCTCTGTCGCCTCCCTCCATGACTCGGCACACAGAAAATCCCCCTCTGATCTGTGCCTCTGGTAGCGCACTGGCTCACCGGGGACATCTTGTCTCAATCCGACCTGGCGGAGCACTCGAGACATCCGTATGTACTCCGCCTCGCCGTGGCCTCCGACCCACTACCCATCTAGCCTGTCGCACCCGTATCAGATGCTCTCCATCACCGATCCACCTCGCCTCCTGCCAGGGCCTCCAAATGACTTGGGCATCTGTCAAGTCCACCCATAAACTCCTATACCATTGCCCCGATCTCACGGGGCGGCTCGGTTGTCTCTCCTCCGCCACTGGCCATCTCCTACCATAAGCCTTTCTCATGTCCCAGTAAGCACATGGCAACCCCTCCGATCGGGCCACTTTGAAGTGCTCTAGCCCCAGCACTGGAGAACCAAACTATAGCCTAGGCCCTTTCGGCCCCGTCTTTGAACCTCATACAACTCCCGGTACACCTGCACCAATAAAGCGGGCGCCCAAGCATACACTACCCTATTAGTGAGCATCTCGCTTACTACACCCATCAGGTTCCATGGAAACCTGCACCTGGTGCTGTTCGGGGCCATAATGTTCGCCAATACGAACATCATCAAAGCCTCCACCGCTACCAACTCCTTGGCCATATACATGGCCAAGTAAGGAATCCCCCCGCTCTCCGTCCGGATGTCCCTCCAGTCATCCCCAAACAACTTGGCCATCTCTGTGGCCCTATCTCGTCCAACCTCCACCCGCACCCCCTCCACGGGAACCTTGAGGATGCGATATACATCCTCAAGCATCACCTTCATCTCTCCAGTCGGGAGCTGGAATGTCCCCCGATCTGAATCCCACCTCTCAACCAAATCCGAGAGGTACCCCTCATCTGCCCGAACTACCTCCAATCGGGCTGCCTCCGCTAGCCCTACTGCTTCCAATGTCTCCCAGTATTCCTGGGACAATGACCTCCTCATCCCCGGAATGATAGTATAGAATCGGTGTCGTGCCTCTAACACCCTAAGCTGCAAAACAAAAAAACAAAAAATTGGTTACAAATTTGTTTTAAAAAAAAAAAAAAACTGCACAAAAAAAAAACAAAAAAATAAAAAATAAAAGTACTTGCTTAAATAAATAAATACCTCAACTGGCTGCATTGGTGCATCCGCTCCCATATCCGCCATAGCTCCCGCGTGCTTCACTCTCCCACACAACCTTTCACTTAACTTCACTTCATTTCACTCCCTTAGACGCACTTCTCTCAAGCTTGAACGCACAAATGAGCGAAATTCTCGTTGAAACTATTTAAATAGCTGGTTTTGGTGCCCTGAAACGTAGTGGGGCATTTCATGGTGCATTCAGACGCAGTGGGGTGTTTCATGATGCATTCAAACACCGACGGGCATTTTTGCCACCTCCAAATGCATACCGGCGTTTGGTGTCAGTATTGAATAAAAGAACAAAACTTACAAAATTGAAGCTTACCTCCTCCAAATTTCATCAAATTGCATCCATCCATTCTTCTTATCATAATAAAACATTTTGTGAAGGTTACAACAGTTTTGGAAACAAATTTTGTCATTTTGCTCAAAAAGCGCATCATTCATCATTGATTTACAAATTGGGTTAAAAATGTTCAAAACCTTCACAAAATTAACCACATTCATCAATTCTTCTGATCTATCGTCAATTTCATTCATTCTTCTTTCATCATGCATATTTTTGCCAAATTAAATTAAAGTAAACCTCGTATCTAGTGGTATATTCTATCACCTTGGCGATTGCAACGATTTGCATCCATGCAATTCGGTAGGAGGATTAAACCACCATAAGGACACTTACCATTTATCATCATCAATTATTTCACTGTTTGAAAATTGGAAATCAATTTTGGGTATCCTACTTTTCAAGTGACCTCATACCAAGATTAATTTGCTCAATAGTTGTCATTGATGGCCTAGTTCATGGGGCCTTAAACGTGGACAAATCTTCAATATCATCATTATTTTGAGTCTTGCTAGAGATTAAGGCTACCTAGGTTGATTGGTTCCGACCCGAGGAATTATCCATACAGTCACTAGGAGCATCTCTGAAGTTTTGGACTCTTTCATATTGCATCTCTGCATATCAATGGCACCAACAAGGCAATTTCATCAACAGTATGGATTCACCCACAGGAGTTGGTGCATCCGTTATCAATTTCTAACTTCCTAATAGTAAAATTCATCTTACATGATCACGGAATTTAAAATTTTTCAAAAATACCTTTCTAACCATTGGGGCAGAAAACGGTTCATCTTTCACATCACTCATATTATTTTCTGGTTTGTACACCAACCCCTTTCCTGTTGGGACATAAACAGATGGTTCATACACAAACCCCTTTTTCACTGTTGGGGCAAAAACGGTTCATTTTTCTTCCAAATTTCTTCCAATTGGCTCGTGAGAACCATTCTCGCTCGCCAATTGAGGGGGTAAGCTGATAAATTCTAAATATTCTTTTATTCTTTGGTCTTCAAAGTTGTGCTTTAGTCTTGAGAGAAAGTTGCGTCTGATCCAGCTTTTCAGGTGTCCTAATTTTTTGTGCTGCATTGTGTCTTCACACAAAGCAGCTCAAAAAGGGGCACCTGTAGACACCAAAATCCATCCACTTGCAAGTCATCTATACCTTCCTGTTAGCCACGTGTCGGTCATCCACTTTCCCGCCATTATTGGGCCCAATTTCACCTTTTCCCGTCATTATTTGGCCCAATTTCACCTTTTCCCGCCATTTTTCATCCCCAAATTTATTTAAATTAATATTTATATATATATTTTAATATTTTAATATTTTAATATATATATTTAATAATAGTTTAAGTGATTTGATCTGAGCCGTCCATCCTTCATTTAATCTCATCCGTCCATCCATCTTAATCCATTCCACAACCAAGATTTATTCTCTACCCTTGGATCCGCTTTAATCTTAGCCACACGTTCAAAGTGTCGTTAAAACCCTAAAGTGTGCCCTAAGAGTGGATTATAAATCGAGTCACTTTGATGGCTCAAACCCTATGTTTGCTATCTATCTTCTTCTCCTATGTCTTTTGCTACTTCTATCTCTGATTCTAATTCTTCTACTGCTATCTCCTCTCTTCTGCTACCCTTTCGTCGCATCCATCGTCGTTTTTGTCACCGCTTTCGTCGCCATTCCTTCTGCAGCATTCTGCAGAATCTCCCATTCCTGTCGCAAGTGCCCGCGGGCGTTTACCCCTTCACCAAGTGCCCACGGGCATTTACCAAGTGCCCACGGGCGTTTACCAAGTGCCCACGGGCGTTTACCTATAGACACAGACTCAGACCGGCGTCTGAAACCTTAATCCAGAAGCACGCGGGCGTTCAGCGAGTGCACCAGGGTGCCTTCCACAGCCTATTCTGACAACAACATTACTTCCAGGTGTCACCTGGTCTAGTCACGTTAACAGAGAACATGTATAAATTAGTTTAAAGCAAGTAACCTCTTTTCTTCTTTTTAATCTGTTATTGAATTCTTGCATTTCATTTTTCTAGGGTTTTAGATAGTTTTCGAGGGCTCACACAGTGGAGCCCTCTTATTAATCTCTAACTCCTTGATAGTGTTAATGTGTGCAGGTTTTTGATAGCAGATCTGGTTTATTGATGGCAGCTGATTAAGCTGGAGTGGTCCAAGCAAGGGATACAACAAAGCCCACTCACTCTGTTGGGATTGAAGATACGTTCTTCGGAAGCGCCACCATTCGTGCCAGCTAGGGTTTTGGAGAACCCTAGCATAATTTGTAACTGTGTATCACAAATAAATGGTTATAGGCCCAGTTGTATTCAAAAAGGAGTTTTTAAACTCCATCGATTAATAGAAATCGTTTGTTTTTGTGCAACTATTCTGTACTCCGTTATTGTGGTTTTATTTTTGTTTGGCGTGTATTTTTAATCTACATATATATATATATATATATATATATATATATATATATATATATATATATATATATATATATATATATAAGGTATTTAAAGATAAAGATGCGGTTGTCTTATTTATTTAAATAAAAGAGAATCGTTAATAATATTAATATTGTCATATGTAATCGCAAGGAATATTGTCATAGAAGGTGAACTACCACATGGGTGATCTTGTAACTCATGGAAGGTGAACCATCACACTCTTGTATAAAGAGAGATGGACCCCCATTGTAAAAGGGTATCTATGATGTATTCTTGGAGAAGTCTTGGATTTTGGAGCTAGAGATCTTGTGGAGTGGATTCCTTCCAAAAGGAGTATTGTATGGTGTTTCTCTACCTCAAGGGTATAATCAATCTCTATTTTATTGAGCAATTTATTGTGCAATTAATTTATTTATGGATGCATGTTGAATATTTTGATATATTGGTGAATTATTTATGTAATGATAAGAGAGTTTCATCACATTTGGTATCAGAGAAGTAATTTGGGCAAAGCGAATTTGTTTTTGCAGAGTTAGGGCACACTTTTTAGAAAAAATATCACATTTTGTAGAGGCCATATATTTTATTTTAGCAATCACTTTAAGAATATTTTTACTCCATTGTGTACATATTTTTTAATACTAAAAAAATGACTAATATTTTGTTAAATTATTATGTGTATTGAGAAAGTTATGACTATTTGAACTTGAGTTATTTTTGCTATTTTTTGGTCACGCAATTTTTTTTCAAAATAAAAGAATTCGTATTAAATATTTCAGCAGTCATTTGCAAAATATTTTGGCACCAATATATAGATTATTTTGAGTACTATAAAAATAACTACTCATTTATGGATTTCTGATAAGTTTTGAGAGAGTTACAGTTGTTTGAAGTTGGGTTTTTCAAGCTGTTTTTTGGCTACAAGATTTTAAAAAAGAAAAAATTTGTATTAAATTTTTTAGCAGTCATTTTTAGAATATTTTTGCATCAGCATGCAAGTTATTTTGAGTACTACAAAAATGACTACTTACTTGTTAAATTTTGATAAGTAATGAGGGAGTTATAGTTGTTACAAGTTGGGCATTTGGTGTTGTTTTTGGGATTGCTAGTAAAAAGGGAAAAAATTCATAACTTTCAATCTGAGTAAACAAATCAACTGTTGTTTGTTTTTTTTTAAAGATAATTTGCATATTTAATGGTTACAAAAGGACATATATGAGATTTAAATTTTTTTAATTTTTGAGAATTTGGGGTTATTCAAACCCTAGCTACTTAAAAAAAAAGTCATGAATTTGCCAAAATTTTTGGAGTAGATAATATTGATGCTAGGGAATAGTTGAAAATTTTTAAGTCTTTATATTCTTCTTATTTTAAGTCTAATATTGGATTTAATTGCAATGGGAAGCTCGATCTTGGTATTTCAACCTTGCTCATCCATATACATGGGAAGAATTTCAAGTTGCATTTTTAAGCAAATGGGCATCAAAGGAAAATGATAATAATATGCAGGTTATAGAAACTACACCTTGTGTGTCAAGGCCAAACAGTGATAAAAAAGCTTTGTTTGAATGTCAAAATTCTATTTTGCAAGTTCATGGGTGCATTCAAAATAAAAAAAATTATTGTTTCCATTAACCCTAGTAGCAAATATAATTTTATCAATATGTCTTTGACTAAGAGGTTGCAAGTTCAAGCACAAAAAATCAAAGACATACAACTTGAGGGAAACAATGTTCAAATTTTTGAAGATTTGAAAATCACCATGGATAAATATGTTTTACATTCAGATTTTCATGTTATTGAGATGAATTATGTAGATATTGTTCTTGGTTATCCTTGGTTGTATTATTTGGGTACTATTAACATTAATGTGAAAAAATATTTCATGAAGTTATGGTATCGAAAGAAAAAGATAATATTAGAGGATCTTAATGTAAGGAAAAACAGGTAGCTATTGGAGAGGAAAAAAGTAAAGAGCCAACAAAGGTAGTAGCAGAAACCATGAAAGCTAAAGCAAAGGTAGCATCAATGATAGGGAGTAAGAGAGAAGAACAAAAACAGGTTGAAAATCGAGTTAAGTTTAGAGTATATCGCCATTCTCACCACCATGAGAGTCATGGCTTAAGGCAATAATTTTATGGTTCTACATGGAATCCACAAGGCACCAACTATGGCAAGGTTTGGAAAAGAAAGCATAGTGAGTCTAGTTTTCAGAGTGGTGTAGCTACATCACAAAAAAAAATGGACTCATCATCAAAGTAGATCAACAAAAGCATGGAGCAAATCCAACAATTTTGGCTACTCAAATGGATACATGACATATCAACATCAAGGAATACCACCACCCATCAGAGTTTCACTAGGATGGATGGATGATCGAGATTGGTACTTGTATTCAGCATGGATCAAAAGATCATATTATTTAGCATCTTCTAATGTTTCGAGGATGAAAATTTTATAAGGGGGATGGAATACTAGGTACCAATATAGGTATTTAATATTGAATAATTTAATATTGTATTGTATAATGGTATGAGCCATAAATTAATTATTGAGTAACGAAGGCCACATGTCAAAATAGAAATAGGTATGTCATAGAATCATATTTGTAACCATTGAGGTAATATTGTCATATCTAACCGCAAGGAATATTGTCATATTATTATGTACTTTTTAACTTATAGAAGGTGAATTGCCGCATGTGTGATCTTGTAACTCATGGAAGGTGAACCATCACACTCTTGTATAAAGATAGATGGACCCCCGTTGTAAAAGGACATCTATAATGTATTCTTTGAGAAGTCTTGGCTTGTGGAGCTAGAGATATTATGGAGTGGCTTCCTTCCAAAAGGAGCATTGTATGGTGTTGCTCTACCTCAAGGGTATAATCAATATCTATTTTATTGAGAAATTTATTGTGCAATTAATTTATTTGTGGATGCATGTTGAAAATTTTGATATATTGGTGAATGATTTATGAAATGAGAAGAGAGGTTCATTACAAATTACCACCTAAATGTGAATTTGATTTCACAATTTAGCTTCAACCTGGAATAGAGCCTATTCATATAGCTCCATATAGAATGAATTTGATTGATATGCAAGAACTAAAAGTGCAATTATAAGGATTATTGGAGAAAGAATTAATTAGACCAAGTGTGTCACCATAGGGTGCACTAGTGTTGTTTACCAAGAAAAAGGATGGTTCTTTATGACTACGTATAGACTATATTATGTTAAAAAATATAACCATTAAAAACATATATCCTCTATCCAAAATCGAAGACCTCTTTGATTAGCTTAAAGATGTCACTATCTTCTCAATGATTGATTTGAAGTCAAGATACTAGAAATTGAGGATTCAATAAGAGAATACCAATAATAAAACCTTCAAAACTCATTATGGACATTATGAGTTTATTGTATTACCTTTTGGTCTATCGAATGCTCCAATAACATTTATGAATTTGATGAACAATATTTTCAAGAAGCTTTTGGACTAATTTGTTCTTGTATTCTTCGATGATATTTTGATATATTCCTAGAATAATACTAAGCATGACAAATACCTTGAGATCATGTTAGAGTTGTTAAGGAAGAATCAATTGTATGAGAATTTGTCAAAGTGTGAATTTTATGTGTTAAAAGTACAATATTTAGAGCATATTGTATTAGCAAAAGGGATCGCAATGGATCCTAAGAAAATAGAAGCTATACTAAATTGGCCAACACCCACAAATGTGATAAATTATTGAAGCTTCATGGGTTTGATTGGATATTATAGGTGCTATGTGAAGGACTATGCCAAGATTACCACCCCAATAACTAACCTTCAGAGAAATGGAAAAGAGTTCAAGTGGATGGATAAATGTGAGGTAGCTTTTGATCTACTCAAACAAAAACTCACTACATCTCCCATACTAAAGATACCAAACCCTCAAGGTAGTTTTTGGTATGTATAGATGCATCATTGGAAGGTTTGGGTGGAGTGTGATGAGTACCAAAAATGCTCATTTTATATACATTTTTAATGGGTATCATTATTGCTTTACTTAGCATTAGAGATGTATTTTTATATAACTTATGCATATAATTGATATAAAATGTAGTATTAAGCTTGAGTGGTGTTTTTAGTGGAAAATGTGTATAAATACAAGTTTTGCTACTAATCTGGTGTTTTCCAGTCTACATCCCACTTGGACCTGGCATTGTGATAAGGGGTGCCTTGATCCCATACATTTGAAGGTGCCTTGATCCCATAAATTTGGAGGGGCCTTGATGTGCAAGAAGGCACATTTATCCCATACATTTGGAGGTGCCTTGATGTGCAAGAAGCTACCTTGATGTGTAGGAAGGTACCTTGATATGACCAAGTTAACAGGAAGGTGTTTTGATCTGACCAAGTCAACAAAAAGGCATCTTGATCTAACAAAGTCAATAGGATGGTACCATAATGGCACCTTGATGAGGAAGAAGGTGCCTTTATGGTGCCTTGATGTGGAAGAAGGTGCCTTGATGCGGAATAAGGTGCCTTGATCCAGAAGTAGGCACCTTGCTCCCACCTTGCTCCCATTGAGAAGATGCACCAAGTAAACATTGATCGGTTGACCAATGGGCTAAGGAGGTAGTTGCACGTGAAGACAAAGGAGAAATATTCTAATCATGCATTATTATTAAAATAGAATAAAACACTTTTATTATTGATCTATTGGTCGATTGAATTTGTAAGGATTTTAAAAGTATTATTTTTAGGATGTATTATTTTAGGATTTATTTGTTACGTACACCTAAGGATTTTTATATTTATCCTTTTGGTGAATGGACATACTTTCAATAGCAAGATAATACTTGTGTATGAACCGATTGTAAAAAATCACGTTACGTGATTCAAAATAGATTGATCTGTTATTGTAATGAGATCTGGCTGCATTTTATATAAGAAAGTAGGTCAAACGAATGAAAAAAAAAATGATCAATTACATAGAAGTTATTTTATTTCATTTTTTGTATAATTTCTTAAGAGTGCAAATTTTTAATTTTCTTAAAACAACTATTAGGTGATTATCCGAGCAGACTATCTGCGGGAGCCTAGGCCCACTCCTTGCAGTAGTCCTCCCCTATTTTATTTTTGTTATTTATTTTCAGTAGATTATATTTACAACTTTATATCCTGCTTTATTTAAATTTAATTGTATGTTTCATTTTCCTACACATTTAATTTCCTGTACTTTTATTTTCAGTATTTTTATTTCCAACATTTTAATTTTTTGCACTTTGTTTTATTTGGTTTGGTTGAAATCAAAATGCACAAACATTCCCCACCAAATTAATAGGTATAGAAGGATTCATTCCCCCACACTTTAGGCATATACTGTACATGACACTCATAATTTTATGAACTTACCAGATTGATAATTTATAGAAGAGAAATGATTGTTTTCTAAACATAATTTCTGCTCACCATTTTGGCACCATTATTGGGGAGTGTCAAAACTGTAGTGTTAAGATCCACAGGTCAGTTAAAAAGTCCATTTTAAATTACTTGTAGATATTCTACTTGAGAAGCATGAGTCCGCTAAGGGCATTTTTATAGGGCCAAAGTAATTTCTAGTACGGTCAGAGCCAAATCCCATAGGTAACGGTTTAAATTTACTAGCTTCTCAAGTAAATATGGGAATGAACCCAATTTACCATATTAAGTGTAGAAATAAGGAATAATTTGTGTTGTTGAAAATATTAGAAAAATAGGCAAGAAGGATTTCCATTGTATCTTAAATGATTTCGATAAATCAAAGAAATGGTACAACCCAGTTCTGATATAGTTGAAAATATTTAGGGAGGTTTTTTTACACAGAAACCATTTAAGAAAGTATGCCTCAAGAAGCCTAGTTTTAACGATAAAAAAATTTGCAGGCTTAACAATTCTCAACATATTAGTAAATTTTTAACGATGATATTAGTAGCAGGAAAAATGATAGAGCAGAATTTAAAAAGAATATATTGTTATGGAGTATGCTCTTCACTTGCGCTTAAGGCAACCTAGTCAATAAAAAACTAGCACATGCTTTTAAAATACTACTATGCCATATTTTTCCAAATTGCCAATCCACAGATAGTCATTTGCCAACCTGCACATTTTTTCAATAAGTTGAAAGAGTTTGGTTTTGAGACCATGGAGGAAAATGCTCTTCTCATGCTACAACATATCAAACTAGTTGATAAATAAAGAGATGGTTTTTAGAAGACTAGTTCAAATGTAGGCATGTGGGAGACCCCACCTTCATCATAGCCACCAACAACACAATGAACGCTATTTACAGTTTTCATAAAAAAAATTAGTTAGAATTTTATTTTAACTCCTTTAGATTAGATTTTTCTTTTATGTTTTGTGGGACAACATGAAGTACGATGTAGACGAATAAGGATTTGTCTGTGAAGATTTTGTGAATTGAGATTCATACGTGGAGTTTGTAATAGCACTATACAAACCATCTTGTGCACCTCAATCGTGTAGCATCCAATCCAAACAGGTGAAAGCTAGCAGAGTTTTGCCTTGGCAACATAAGCACCCAAAGGTAGGCTAAGTAACCCTGATCAAGCGAAAGGCTTCCAGCCCAAGGTGGTTGTGGAACTTGGGAAATTTTTGCTACAAAGTGCGTGACTGTTACAACCTGAGTAAATGATAAGAAGATTCAGAGATGCTACACCAAGAGCAAAATATAATTCCAATACAATGTTCAAGAAACAATTGATGGGCTTCATTTACAACCGTATCACATTTGTGAGACTGGATTAGACATCAACATAGGAGAAACCCCATACCATACCAATAGTTTTGATGAATGTTCACACATTAAATAAAGGAAAAAATAGGAGGATATGAAGAAAAAAAAAATTGAATAAGTGATGAGGCACCTTGATACCTTACATTAGATGCGCCTTGATCATAAAAATAAAAAAAAGTGATGATACACCTTGATACCTTGATAAAGGGTGCCTTGATCCACAAGTAGGCACCTTGATCAAGGGTGCCTTGATCAACAAGTAGGTTCCTTGGTCAAGGGCACCTTGATCCACAAGTAGGCACCTTGGTCAAGAGCACCTTGATCCACAAGTAGGTGCTTTGGTCAAGGGCGCATTGATCCACAAGTAGGAACCTTGGTCAAGGGCACCCTGATCCAAAAGTAGGCACCTTGGTCAAGGGTACCTTGATCCACAAGTAGGTGCCTTGATGTTATACATCAAGGGCACCTTGATATACAAGAAGGTGTCTAGATGTCATACATTTTAGAGGTGCCTTGATCTATTTATAGCACCTATGCAGTTTGATGGTACAAAGGAGTGGAAAAAAAAATAATTATGTGAATCCTCCTAATGGTTTCGAGTTATTTTAGAAAAAGAGACCGCATGGAACATGTCCTAATTAGCATAAAATTTCTTTTTATTTTTCTCTGCAGGAAATCATGAATTGCATGCAAGTATAGGCATCTAGGGAAACCAAGCCTATTAAGCATAGATGTCATGATTCCTGTTTTCCTTGCTTTTGTGTTTTTTTGCTTTGCAAGAAATCATGAAATGCATGCAAGTATAGGCATTTGGGAAAACCAAGCCTATCAGGCAAGAATGTCATGATTCTTGTTTTTCCTACTTTCATGTGTTTAGTTTCATAGGACACAACCATGAGTATGATATGTAGGTAGGGCCAGCTTAAATTAGGCCTAACGGATGTGACATCTCGTGTCCTACAATTAGGAGAGCTATGAAGCAAAAAAAGGTACTTACTCCCCACCAAGAAGATATTACCTACAATCATCCCAGTACAGCAGTACATTTTTCCACCTAGACGAAGGCACCAATAAGTGGTGTCACTCTTCCACTATAAAAAGTGGTGCCCATATATCTAAAAAAATCCTTGTAGATAATCTGATAGCTGGGAAAGAAAAGAGTACTAAAAATAAGCTACAAGCCTTCCATGAGAAGAGAGTCACAAACCCACTTTATACCCAGTAGTGCTCAAACTTCTTCTCCCTAGGATGGGGGTTATTTTTGTTTAGTGTGGGACTAGATGTTCAGAGTGTTGCATACTGGTTATATAGAGGGAACTGTTACTGGCAATGAGGGCATCACCAATTTAAGTGGGGGAGAATATGGGTGAATTTGAATCTCCTACAAAAAAAAAGATCTTCTACTAAAAAGGCTCCAAGTTAAAGCGCAAATAAAAAATAAAGATTTATTTTTGCTACTTTTTGGAAGAGAGTACCCTCTTTCCCTATGACCAACTTGGTTCAAAAGGGAAATGAGAAATCTCCAACTAGTAGCTAAATAAAGCAAGGGAGGAGCCTAAAAGTAATCAGATTTCAAATATCTACAAGAAGGCCACATGGTACCTGAGCATGATAAATCATATGAATGAAGCTCATAGTGGCTAGAAATAGCAACACATAAGTCTCAACAATGTGTCATGAAAATATCACACCTGAACACCCGACACATACCATGGATGATGATGGAAATATTTATTTTTTACCTCACTCCAAAAAATAGAATAAAAGGATCATAGTGAAGATGAGATCTAGATTTATCAAAAATATCCCAAGAAACATTATTGTGGAAGGAGATTCCTTAAATATCATTAACTACTTGAAGTATTCTAAGCCTATTAGTTTGAGGATCATATCAATTATTGAATATTGCAAGCAAATTATTAAGCGGCAACATAATTGCATACATACTCCAACATGCCTCCAAAGAGACAAATACTATTGCTGATAAGCTGACTAACATTGGGGTTCATGCCCAAGGAATCTTAACATGGATAAAAATTCTACCTACTGAGGTGGATGAAATTCTTAAAAAGGATAATTCTCATGCTCAGATTTCTTACTGGGAAAGTTTTTCATGCATCCTAATTTATCAAGCTGCATTTTTTGAGTGTCGTCATGCCATTGGATGTGCCCTTAACCTAATCCTAATTCACATATCTTACCTTTACCCTAGCCAATCCTTGCATGTCGAAAGTCCCAATTCCTTTGTGCAAATCATTTCATGGTCCCAAAGCTGAAATTTTTAGGGTACCATCTTCCTATTTTTAGCCTTCGTGCATGCTCTGTTCTTTATCGTGGTGTCTCAATCCTTTCTCGTCCTTTTCCCCTGATCCTTGTGCTTTCCTATTCTTTGTCCTCTTCCCTGTCTACCATCATGAAGGAAAGCAAACCTATTTACATTGAGCCTATTGTTCTTGAGCTTAGTCCTTTGATCCGTGACTTATGGACAGATAAAGCAAACAGTGCCTTGATTGAAATTTTCAAGCTCTTCTCAGGGTTTGATGACACCATTTCAAAGGATTTTGCTGACACTTGGGATAGAGGTTATGTCACAATCCATGGGGTCCAGTACCATATCTCCTTTGAGTTATTTGTGAGCTTTACTGGGTAGCCCTTGAAAGAAAATGTGATCCGACGCAACAAACATAATTGGTAAGCTGAACTGACATTCTTCAAAAAAATTTGAGGTCCACAAGAACTATAGAAAAGGGTTGTATCGTGAACACATTTATCCTCCTCTTTAGTAAATTTTAGTTCCCGTAATTCAATAACTATCCTGTGATAATCCAGAATCGTAGTTATGTTGTTTTAATCTCACCTATATGAATCACTTTCGTGATGCCAAAGCCATGAATATCCCGCTATAATTTTTTGGTCCATCGATTACATCATTGTAACCTCTCACAAAAATGAGGATGCCCTTCCAAGTCACTAAGGACTTTTCAAAGTCCTCTACCGCTATCTACTCCTTAACTTCCCCAATGGTAACATTCCCACTCCTAAATATGATGAAGTGAATTCATCCTCTACCCCAAGTCCTAAAAATTCCAATCCTAAGAGGAAGATCAAAACTAAAAAACCCCATCCTATGGCTAGGAAGAAAATTAATGTGGATTCAACCCCTGTTAGAAGCTCCTAGCGTCTGAAGCTAAGGGAAGTTTTAGAAATCCCACCTTCCATCTCAGGCAAGCCTCCCAAAGCCCAATTCTCTTTGCTTGATTTGGTTGATAACTTTCTCCATAAGATAGTCATCCATGCCACCAATGCATCCATCACTCACTTGGAGGCTGCCCATATTACCATTGATAATGCCATTGAGAGCCTCAAATAATAGAGACACAACCTTAGTATGTTCTTATTTTGTGACAATTTCAATGGTTCTATTGTTGAACTCCCCTCTAATGTTCAAGGAGGGGCTCCTGAAGACAAGTTTGTAGAAATTACAAAGGATACTTGCCTTGATGGTTTGAAGGAGATTCCAAAGGTGAAAGAGACCTCGAAGGATGCATAGAAGGATGCAGCGAAGGACAATATTTTGAATATTGATGTCCACACTTTTCTACAACTCGACGCTCTTCCTTGATGGCGCTTTCTACTGGTCTCGATCGTTGTTTTGGGATGTTCTCCATTTCCTATGGTTTTGTGCCATGCTTATAAGTTTTTCCCTGCTTATCTCCTAATTTTTGCCTTCTGGTGTTGTTCCTTTATGTTCCTTTATGCTGAAGGATCGCTGGCAATCCTTCAGGTTTCTTTTTGAGTGTAATGGATTCAGGTATTTAAGTTTTGATGAGCTTCACTCTGTTCTTCGTGTTTCTATTTTCCTCCTCTTGTTCCTCTAAGTTCCTTTTTGTAAAAGGTGACAGGGCACCTTTCAAATGCCATTTTTGAATTAATATATTTAACTTAACAAAAAAAATATGAGATCTAGATTTCTTTCTAATTTGTAGAATAATTCTCATAAAATTTAACTTTTGCTTACGAAGGAAATAATTTAGAGTGGGAGATCATTTTGATTTAGATGCATGTGTATTAGGGCTGTATAAAGTCTAATAAATTGAAAAAGTGACATTCTCAAAAGCACACGATGAGAAAATAATGATGCACAAAGTTGTTTTTAATTACAATGATACCTACAATTCATTCAAAGAGTTAGCACTCTTGACATACATCAAAGCAAGATTAAAATATTTTTTATATGTACTATTTATGATGAGCTTGGTGTTTCAAAGTTTGGAGTTGTTGGCTGTCATAAATCCTCTAATAGTGGTATATGGGACGTAAAATTTTTGCACACCAAGTTGTGTAGTTACTATTGGTCATCAAATCCACCTAGGTAAGGGTTTTGGAAAAGTGTATGCGCCCTAGACCTGCAACCAACATTGAAAATCCGAAGGGAAGAGATGCCCCTCATGCCAATATTTGGAGAAAGGCTAGCTCCTATGCTAAACTACTTTTGGGGTTTTGAGATAAGAGTGCAGGAAAGAGATAAAAGGAGTTAGGGTTAGAGAGAGAAATAAAAAAGGGGTAAGGGAAGATATTTCAGTAGTTCAGTGGTGGGAAGGAACACGAAGCATGATCACTAAATAACAACTTGAATAGCAGCAAGGAACACCAAGAATAAATGAAATAAATGTGATATTAACTTTCCTATATATCCTCTGGACGAGTTCACAGGATTCTCCTTCTCCCTTTCGCCAAAATTTAGGGTTCAGAGTAAATGCGATTAGGACAAGTGAATGTAACAGAAACCATGATCCACCAAGTAGCATAAAAGAAAGCCAATATGACGTTTTTCCTCTCCTATGTATCCTTCAGGGCAAATTTTAGGGTACAGTCCCCAATTGCACACCGGATTTAGGATTCAGAGTCTCAGTATGCAAATGAAGGAAGACAAAAGAATTAAGCACAGAAGGCAGCATACAATATAAAAATAAAGCTTAAAGATATTTAGTATAAATCGCAGGACATCAAGTTACAATAGCTTTCTAGCAGAAAGTTCCCCCCCTTTTACATTACAATGCCTGGGTTTTTATAGAGGACCCGACCCTCTGAGTCATTATCACACTGAACGGTGAAGTACACCCTTGAGCCCTGAGAAGTTGGCTTCTCACGGTGCTTGTGACTGAGCTTCTCAATTCTATTACCAAAAATGGCAACTACGATTGAGTTAACTATGGAAAAATGCATTAATGGGCCACCTAAATCATCCTCAGCCTCTGGGTGCGGTGCTCGAGTACCGCCATGCTTTTAGGGCTCTCCTTTCGGGACTGATGCTTCATGTTTGATTGCCAAAAATGAGCAGCGAGCTTATCGAGCAAGAAAAATTGCATTTATGAGGCACTTGATCACCTTGGGAAAATACCCGGCTTGGAGTGTGTGCCTGTGAATGCGCTTCGCTGGATCCTCGTTCGTAACTCTGCTTCACAATGGACTTGGGCCGAAGCATATTCTCTTTCGGTTTGTACTTCACATGGTTGAGCTTCGCAAAACAGCTTTGGGGGTGATGAGTGCCGAAGTAGATTTCCTCTCTAAAGTGGGGCCCTTCATCCTTCGCCACTTCGCTATCGAAATTACTTCGCCGGTGCCTTGTAGAAATGCTTCGCATGCAAGCTGGCCGAAGCGGATGCCTCGCAGTGGTTTTTGGCAAAGTAGAAATGGTTTGCTGGATGGGAGGCCCGAAGTGGGTGTTTCGGAAATTTTATGGCGAAGTAATCTTCAACACTCCTTTGAGTTCCACTTCGCAAGTTTTTTGGCCAAAGTAGCTACTGGAAATACTTCGGGCCCGAAGTTCTTTTCTTGCCTTAGCAAATTTGTCTTGCGATTTTGATTTTCTTTCTTCGGCGGGGTTGCCGCTTTGCAAAAATTTCACCCGAAATGGTTTCTGGAAATGCTTCGGGTGCGAAGCTCCTATTTGCACCTTCCTTGTTTTCTTTTCAACCACACTGCATCGGAAATTTCTCGCTCGAAGTAGCCTTTTGAAGCGTTTCGGGCCCGAAGTAGTTTTCAACAAATACTTGCATTCTTCCTTTAGCAAATGCCGCTTTGCAAATTTTTGGCCTGAAGTGACTGCTGGGAATGCTTCGGGTGCGAAGCTCTTTTCATAATTTACTCCCTTTCTTTGGTGAAGTTATTTTTCTAGGCTTCCTAAGAAGCTAAGGTCTTTCATCTTCATTTTATATACCCGGGGGTGGCAAAGAAAGCCAAAATTGTTGTAACTTACATATATATTTTCAAAACAATAAAAGGAAATAATTTACAACATAGAAACACTGTACAAAGTTTTGATTTTTTTACCCCTTTGTATAATGTGAAAAAAATTTCAACATTCTTGGCGGCTCGCGGGGCAACGAGCTCATCTCGGTGCAAGAACTCTTAGCTTTGATCCATTGGGCCAGAGTCACTAATTACCTCCAGACTCTTCTCCTTTTTATGTTCCTGGGGGCACTTCCACGGTTTGTCCTTGCTCTTCTTCTTCTTCTTCTTCCTCTTCTGGCATGGTTTCCTCTGGTTCAGCCTCCTGCTACGACGATGGTGCAAGGTGATCATGGATACGCTTCATAGTTTTATGGACATGAGCCCAGTCACCCTTCTAGAATGGCTCTTGATCTTGCAGTGCCTTGAACAAAATGTGAAACTGATCAATTTGCTCGATGTCAGCATGTTTGGCTCTAGTGAACAGATCGTTCAGGCAAGCCATGATCTTATAGTGTCTTAGGATGAATTCTTTTACTTGCCCTTCTGTTATTGGTTCTACCCACTCATCTATTTTTGAGACATCGCCCTCAAAATGAAGCCATACCGGCTTAATATCCTCCTTGGGTAGAAGATTCCCATCATCATCTGTGAAGCTCGGGAAACCTAAGGAAGAGAGATCTTGGAAATAGCACATTGATGCACGTTGCTCGTTGTCAAAGATGTCATGAAGGTCCCTTGCCTTTTGCACTTTTTTCACTTTAAAAAAGAAGGCACGAACTGTGGCTTGAGCCGTGGACCAATCTCTAGTCGTCTGACTCATCACAGTGACCTGCAAGTCCTGATACTTAGTGTTTTGGACATCAAAGGCTAATTTGAGTTGGCTCTTGGATTTTTGAGTGACCTCATCGATGACTAGCCCTCCTTCAGTAGCAACATTCTATGCTTTTATGATGTAAGTCAATATTGAAAGGGCACTGGAGCATCGAGACCTAAAATTTTTGAGCAAGTGCACGCGAATCTCCTTAATTCTACCCCTGTCAAACAGTGCTAGGTACTCCTTTTCATACAGCTGAGTTTGCATCTATGTGATTTTTCCTTCAAGCTCTTTGGCCTTTAGATCATTCTTGGCTTGTCTCTGTGCTTGGTTCTCTGCTGTACATTGGAGTTGTAGAATTTGCTGTTTTAGGGCACATGCTTCCTTTTTCATTAGTTTGCACTGCTCCTCAGCCTCTGCTAACTTGGAGTAGGTCCTCGCCAGCTCTTCCTCCAATTTGATATTGGCGCTTTCGGCTTCAAACCTATGCTGATTAGCGATGTTTGCATGCACTCGAAAAGTCTCGATCCTGATGTGCATTGATGCAGATTCATTATCAACATTTAGATGCTCCAAGTCCTTAGGTTTATCTTGGTAATCATAGTCCACTGGAGTCATTTCATCCAGGGGCTTATATACCTTGGGGATTTTCTTGATATTATGCATATTTCCAGATTTTAAATCAAAGACGACACAGTTTTCAACCTGAGCCAGCGAGTGTCCTCTCTTCTTCCTTGCCTCCTTCAACATTTTTTCAGTATTTTGTTGGGCCTGAAATAGCCTTTCGGCAAGGGGGCGTTCCTTGATCAGGGACCATTATGATTCAAAAAATGTTGGATCTCTAGCCGAGGGAGTAAACAAATATAAATAATGTATGGGGGATGCCTCACCAGAAGGTTCGATGACGGGTGCGACGGGAAGTTCGACAAGCTGGACTACACCATGTGAAACAGGGGATTGAAAAATGGGGTTTGATGTTGAGGTACTATCTTCGCCTCGACTAATGACCAAGGGAATGGTAGCGTGAGTAGGTGAAGTAGGACCAACGGACTTGTCCCGACCAGGATCACGGGGTGAGCTTGGACTAGCAATAGGCAATGCACGATGGGGTGATTGGCTTTGCGAGGGAGACTGATGGGAACCTTCGGCCAGAGACGTAGTGAACACGGGTGGGACTAGGGTAAAGGGTGGTGAATAAGTACCTGCGTGCTCCCCTGACAGAGTGGCTATGGTGACTTTTGGCATAGTCGTCTCTTGCTCTTTCTCGGCTTCGACACTCCCAACCTCCATGATTTTTGCTTCGAAATCCCCTTCTGATTGGAGGAGTTCATTCACATCGATGATATTGATGTCTGGGACTATCTCGACACTTGGTGGCACTGCACCATCAACATTTGTTTTGACCAAGCCCGATGTAGGTTGTCCAATGGGAGCACTTAGAAGCCCTGTGTGGGGTCACTTTGGGTGGCTTGGCGGCACTTGGACTTGTTCCTACCTCTTTCTTCTCTTTCTCTCTAGTGGTTGCTCCGGCTCTTCGGAGCTCATGTCATGGATTTCCACAAGTACTTGAGGTGACCCTTGTGGTGTAGCTTTGGCCCTTTTCTCTTTTTTCTTCCCCGAAGTGTTATCATCTTTTCTTGGGCTTTTGCCTGAACCTGGGATAGCAGGAGGAATGAAGTCGACGAAAGACATGGGTTTCCATGTTCCAAAATTGGCTTCATAAACTACTGTGAAGTCCTTGTCTATTGTCAATAATCCATAAGAATTCATTTTCTGGCGATGGACCCTCATTATCCACCATTCTCTTAGCTGGCCCACATTCCAATCCTTCACTCCCTCCCTCAGATCATCTTTCGCTTTTCTCCAAAAGGTGGAGTTAGGGCTCGGGAAGGGATTGCGAATTGGGTCGTATACGACCTCCATAGGGTAGAATTCATGCCAGGGAGGCAATGTTTCCATCCTCTCCAAATGCCACTCCAGATCCTTCCCATTAGGATTGTTTCTTTGCTCCATAATTTTTGGGTGGGGGCAAACATGAAAGTTCTTGAACCGGAGGTGGTCCCTCATTACTCCCAAGGGATCATAGAGCCATTGCTGAGGAATTTGGAGTAGGCAAAAATTGGCAAGTTTCTCCTCCAAGAAAACATTTTGATTTAGAGCAAACACCTTGATAACTCCCATTTTTAAAGGGAAGTCGTAGGTGTGGGCCCATTTTTGACCATGGTCGTAGATGGCGTTTGTTGCATCGCTCTACCGAGCGACCTCCAATGCAAATTAGTATTCGAAGGGGTAGACTGGTAGTAGGAAGGGCTTCATGATGAAGCCAAATATATGAATCACAAGCCCCTGCGTTAGTTGGAACACGTCTCCCTTCTTCTCATGTACCACCTTGTCTCTTAGTCTAATGGGAACCTGAGGGGAGGACCCTATTAAAATATGCATGGCGGGTCCAAAAAATTGCTGATTAAAAGAATAATAGGACTCTAACCTCAATAATAGGGGAGTCCATTGGTACACAGGCAAAGGATTTCCATCCTTGCTGCTTGTCGTAATAGCAACATGAGGAAAATTTTTATGTACATGAAAGAAAAACATCCAAACAAGAAAAGAGCAGGGCCCAAAGTACTGGCTTGTCCTAGTATTTTTCATGCTGGTGAGCCCCATGTGTAAGGTCCTAGCCACCCATTCTGCCCAGTCAAAAAATACTAGATTGTTGTTCGACCTCGAAGCATCGGGGGCATAAAATTCCCCTCTGGAAATATACTCGGCCAAAGACACCTTCCAGGGGTGTACTGAAGCGTCGGTCGATAGACCCGCCACCCATGCAATGATGGAGAAGATGTCAGTGTTCCTGAAGGCCTCTAGGGGTAGGGGCATTTGGGGAAACATACCTGAAGGGAGCCCACTTTTGAGGTTTTCATGCAAAAAATTAATCATGTACCTGGAGGAAGTGAACCTCTCCATTTATTCGCTCAGAATGATGTTGTGAACCGTGTATCCCTTAGGCGGGCCCTACTACGGTGCGAAGGCTGTTTGCACATATTATTTCAAAATTGAAAATAAATTGTGGCTAGAGGCATCTAGCATTTGTCTGGAGGTGAGCTGGTAGTTCTACAGGATGGCATTGATCAACTTGGGACAATGGTGTGTGGGAGGCATTAGATACCAGTATATCTAGGAGTAGTAAGCGACAGCTCTTTTATTTTTTGTCGAGAGCTTGTCCCTCATGAATTCGATGGTATACCTAAGTTCGGCTATGCTTTTTGATAGCTCTGTGTCTCTGATCTTCTCCCACCCATCAACTGGTGGTTCCTCAGGCTTCTCATCTTCAGAATCCTCCCTTTCTTCCATGACTTGTTTCTCTGGGTGGAGGCTTAGATCAAATTTCTTCGGTCTCTGCCTTTTCTCCTGGGCCTTTGACTTTGCCTTTTCAGGGGCTGCCGCTTTTGGCTCTTTTCCATTTTCTTTGGAGTTCTTCTTCCCCCTGGTCGATGCTTAGGGCAACAAAGTCTACAATGTGGATAACTTTGGCGTCAAAGGTTCCAAAGTGCGAGGCAGAAGAAATTGCATGCTGGCAGTGGTCCTTAATCTTGCATGAATTGTTGAGAAAATAAATTTCTCACTGTTGGATTCTGTGTTATATAGCCTTAGAAGGCAACTACCCGTATTTATGGCCCTTGCCATAATTAAACCTACATTTCCAACCTGGGAAATTATTGCTTCATTTGATTGGCTACACGGTGGCGTAGTACACGAGGCCATATGTTATGATGATTGTGGATTGCTTTGGAAATGTGACCTGCTACCACCTTGTACCCAGGAGTGAGCTTTTTCTTCTAACCAAATCCTCTCAGGATGTACCTACCACCTTTGCATTTAACTCGCTTGCTTCGAATTCTTTCAAAAGTGGTTGTAGTACATTATTTCGGGTGCATTTTAAATGCTCACACCTTGCACGTCATTGGGTTGGCGAAGCCGAAATCAGGTCTGAAATGCTTCGCGGTGAACCTTTGGTGCGAGCTAATCTTCTATTCTTTGGGACCGAAGTAGTCCTTCTTCGTGGGAGATTGCTTCCAAAGTTCATTCCTATTGGAAAGTAGTTCACTGATATTTCACTCGGACCCCTTTTAAATTTTGTTCGGCTGACGTGCTTTGGTGCAAACTACTTTGCATCAGCTACTTCGCACACCAAGTTCTCGAAGGAGATTTATTTATTTATTTTTTTAGATCCAAAGTAAAATTCGACCTTAGTCCCTAAGCAACACTTAGTGCCTCTAGCACTTTATTTACTAGTCGAGCTATTTATAGTATTTACACAGAATTTTGCGGCATGATAGGAATGCCGCCACCACAAACTTAGCTTCGGGTGCCTATCCGGTAAATCTGCAGTGTCCGAACCAGATCTGATTGAAATTCAATTGATCTTTGAAGTTTGGCTGGCCTCTTCCTGAAGTTGTCCATGCTGCGAATAGGGAGCAATGTAGTGAGTTATCGCTCCTTCCAGTACCCATATTTTTGATGAAAAATATGGCGAAGAATTTCACCGCATGAGGGGGCTCTTGGGGTACTGGTAGTACTAATGGTTGGAGCCAATACCATAATTCTAAAGAATCTACTAATCATGGGTTGTGTACAGGTTCCTCCATTCTCTCAGTGTGGTAACAGGGCTCCTCCGACAAAGAGTAATCTCCTAGGATCTCTTCAGGTTCAGCTTCTTGATGAGATACACTTGATGGATTCTGGCTGAACACTTACGTGCTATGCTCTGGGATACAAAAAGGGTGCAAAAACATACCCTCTTTATTCTCAGGATCTACCACTTGAGCTTGCTCTTGTCCTTGGCCCGTCCTTTGATGGATATTGTAAGCAACCATATTTCTCATTTTTGGGGCAAAGCTTGCATATTCCCATGGTTGGCCTTGGACAAAATCTGCCTCTCGAGCTTCAAATGACTACATCTCAGGCCTCTACACAGTATGAGGAGTATGCCATGATGAATACGGTGTTGGATAGATAGGAGCAACGATTACTAGATAAAGTGGTAAGGTTTCTCCCCACTACCACTTCCTCGATAGGAGTAGAAGTTGTTCTGCTCGTATTGCTTCCTCAAATATTTGAGGGAATCTTCATTCACCTGATTATAGTAATATGAGGCCCATGTCTGGGTGAAGGGCCAGAACATAGAAGAGGTGGGCTTGAGCGGGCGTCGGTTGGATCTCCCCTGGAATTCTCTTCCAACTTCTATAGAATCAGACGTTGAAGTATGTTATGCTCTCAAAAGGTGCTTTCCTGATGGTGAAGAGATACATCAAAAGTTGGAAGGGGTCCTAGGAGCCATCGAATGTTTTGATTAGTGCTCCCGCTAAGTCATCCCATGAATAGATACTTTTAGACCCGAGTAGTCTGAACCACTGTTGCGCCTTTCCTTCTAGGGATAGGACCAAAAGTCTGATCATGACATCTTTGTGGACTATGTCATGGAGGGGTGCTAAAGCAGCAACATATTCGAGGTGCTCTTAGGCCATTCTTGTAGTGCCATTGTATTTTGTCAATGTCTTCAAGGCGCTTTTGGGAATCTCATGGTAGCTTTGAAGATTCAGGGGGCCTAGATCATTCTAGCTAGGAAATTTTATCCTAGCCATTACAACAACGATCTACAGAGATCATGGTTATCACCACTAATTCAGAGTCGCTAGGTGAACATTCTTTCTCCACTTGTGAGGTCAAGGCTGCTCACCGAAACTTGATTCCTTTGGGATGCATTATTTTAGCTTTAAAATGCACCTATGATCAAGAAATCTAGATCTTCAGCTCAACAGAGTTGCCAAGTGATTTTTCCAGATGAAAACAAGTCAGAGATTCACAAAACTCAAGATTTCTTAAAACATGGGAACTTTTGGCATGAAGGTACTAGTTTAGGTATCGATCTTTACGACTTAGAGATTTTTGGGTTGAACAGAGTCGCCAGATGCTAAGAGTATTTTGGTAATGATAGCATCGATACTCACTACCACTCAAAAGATGAGACTGACCGGATCTCACCAGGAACTATTAGAATTTGGCTTCAGTGGAGACGAGCTTGAGATTTCTTAAATATGGGACCTTGGTCCCATCAGGCGTGCCAAAAAATGTTGGCTCGGGTGGGGACGAGCTTGATATTTTTTCAAATTTGGGACCTTTGCTCCCACTGGGTGTGCCATAAACTATTGGTCATCAAATCCGCCTAGGTAAGGGTTTTGGAAAAGTGTATGTGCCCTAGACCTATGACCAATTTTGAAAGGCCGAAGGGAAGAGATGCCCCTCGTGCCAATTTCTGGAGAAAGTTCGGATCCTATGCTAAACTACTTTTGGGGTTTTGAGATAGGAGTGCAAGAAAGAGATAAAAGGAGTTAGGGTTAGAGAAAGAAATAAAAAGGGGTAAGGGAAGAGATTTCAGTAGTTCAGTGGTGGGAAGCAACAGGAAGCATGATCACTAACTAACAACTTGAATAGCAGCAAGGAACACCAAGAATAAACGAAAGAAACATGATATTAACTTTCCTATGTATCCTCTGGATGAGTTCATAGGATTCTCCTTCTACCTTTCACCAAAATTCAGGGTTCATAGTAAAGGCAAATGGGACAAGTGAATGTAACATAAACCATGATTCACCAGGCAGCATAAAAGAAAGTCAATATGACACTTTTCCTCTCCTATGTATCCTTCAGGGTGAATTTCAGGGTATATTCCCCAATCGCACATCAGATTCAGGATTCAGAGTCTCAGTATGCAAATGAAGGAAGACAAAAGAATTAAGCATAGAAGGCAACATACAATAGAGAAATAAAGCTTAAAGATCTTTAGTATTAATCGTAGGACATCAAGTTACAGTAGCTTTCTAGTAGAAAGTTCCCCCCCTTTTACATTACAATGCCTGGGTTTTTATAGAGGACCCGACCCTCTGAGTCATTATCACACTAAATGACGAAGTACACCCTCGAGCCCTGAGAAGTCGGCTTCTCACGGTGCTCGTGACTGAGCTTCTCAATTTTGTTACCAAAACTGGCAACTGTAATCGAGTCAACTATGGAAAAATGCATTAATTGGCCGCCTGAATTATCCTCAGCCTCTAGGTGCGGTGCTCGAGTACCGCCATGCTTGTTAGGCTCTCCTTTCAGGACTGATGCCTCGTGTCTGATTGCCAAAAATGAGCAGCGAGCTTATCGAGCAAGAAAAATTGCATTTATGAGGCACTTGATCGCCTCGAGAAAATACTCGGCTTGGAGTGTGTGCCCGTGAATGCGCTTCGCTGGATCCTCGTTCGCAACTCTGCTTCGCAATGAACTCGGGTCGAAGCAGATTCTCTTTCGGTTTGTACTTCGCATGGTTGAGCTTCGCAAAACAGCTTCGGGGGTGATACGTGCCAAAGTAGATTTCCTCTATAAAGTGGGGCCCTTCATTCTTCGCCACTTTGCTATCGAAATTACTTCGTCGGTGCCTTGTAGAAATGCTTTGCATGCAAGCTGGCCGAAGCGGATGCCTTGCAGTGGTTTTTGGTGAAGTAGAAATGGTTCGCTAGATGGGAGGCTCGAAGTGGGTGTTTCGGAAATTTTATGGCGAAGTAATATTCAACACTCCTTTGAGTCCCGCTTCGCAAGTTTTCTGGCTGAAGTAGCTATTGGAAATACTTCGGGCTTGAAGTTCATTTCTTGCATTAGCAAATTTTTCTTGCGATTTTTATTTTCTTTCTTTGGCAGGGTTGTCGCTTTGCAAAAATTTCACCCGAAATGGTTTCTAGAAATGCTTCAGGTGCGAAGCTCTTCTTTGCACCTTCCTTGTTTTCTTTTCGACCACACTGCCTCAGAAAGTTCTCACCCGAAGTAGCCTTTTGAAGCGTTTTGGGACCGAAGTAGTTTTCAGCAAATACTTGCATTCTTCCTTTAGCAAATGCCGCTTTGCAAAGTTTTGGCCTGAAGTGACTGCTGGGAATGCTTTGGGTGTGAAGATCTTTTCATACTTTACTCCCTTCCTTTAGCGAAGTTATTTTTCTAGGATTGCTCGACAGCTAAGGTCTTTCATGTTCATTTTATATACCCTGGGGTGGCAAAGAAAGTCAAAATTGTTGTAACTTACAAATATATTTTCAAAACAATAAAAGGAAATAATTTACAACACAGAAACACTGTACAAAGTTTTGATTTTTTTACCCCTTTGTATAATGTGACAAAATGGTCAACAGTTACCTAGTTGGACCCTTCAAAAACATCAATTATGGCATATGCGGCCTCCACTTTTTAATGCATAGTGCCAATATTACAGTTTTTATGGTAGCATTTTATTTCTGTTAAAATACATGGGAAAAGAAAATATAGAGAGGAGACAAAATTTCACTATGGTGGAGGAGAATGCCAACTTTGCAAAGAGATGCTAAGGATCTAAAATCATGGAGAAGTCTTCTACCATAGTGAAAAGAGTTCATTATTTCTCACAAAAAATTTTGTGGAGAAAACGTTCTAGTACACAACACATTCAACCAAAATCCTAGGACGGATTAGTGACAGTTCTCTAGCTTGGCCACATAATTTTAAAGTCACTAGCTCAAATTGTTGCAGTTGACTTTCTATTCTTTGTTGTAGATGATAAAAAAAAATATTATTACTCCAAGATGCACCAAAAATATCATTTTATGGTACACCATAATTACAAGCAGCATGAAGGCATTTCACACCATCAACATCATACACATTAGGTTCTACGAAATTCACCCAGGTATGTACTGAGTTTTCTATTAATTATGTGTACAATTATTTTAAAAATCATTTCTATGCTAATACTAGTAGATGCCCCCATAAATTATCTTTGTCAAAATATCTCATTAGAGTTTAGCCACATGACATACCTCAGATATGAAAAACGTTAATTACCCTAGGAATAATTAAAAAAAAAAATTGGCATCTGCATGAATAAATTTGGTATTGTTTCATTATTGCATCGTGACAATGGCGATCAAGTTGTGTACATACACGTAGATGATGCTACTCCATCCCAAAAATGAGGTTCTAGATATGGGTCAAATATGTTTCAGATGTGGGTAAAAGTAGCAGTAGGCAACCACACTCATCTTCTTAAAATATGGTCTCACCAAATTTGATCACTGTGTAAAACTAGAACATACGGCACTTTGATAAATGCATGAAGGCTTAGATGGGCAATTACATGGCAATATTTATCAAAATTAGTGCAATGGTGATATGGTCATGATTTAACTATTTACCCAGTTTTATGGTCAATCATGACATGTTTCTGACTTCTATTGGTACAACCATTCTCAATGAAAGACATGTTGAAGGCAGCTAAAAAAAATATTATTTCGAGGGACTGTTGTTATGAATACGTGACAATATTTAGGTATGGTGGGATGATAAGCACCATAAATGTTCATTTTATATACATTTTTAAAGGGTATTATTATTGGTTTAATTAGAATTAGAGATGTATTTTTATATAACTTATGCATATAATTGATAGAAAATGCAGTATTAAGCTTAACTGGTATTTTTAATGGAAAATGTGTATAAATGTAGGTTTTGCTACTAATCTAGTTTTTCTAGTCTACATACCATTTGTACCTGACATTGTGATAGAGGGTGCCTTGATACCATACATTTGGAGTTGCCTTGATTTACAAGAAGATGCCTTGATGTGTAGGAAGGCACCTTGATCTGACCAAGTCAACAGGAAGGCACCTTGACGGCACCTTAATGAGGAAGAAGGCACCTTGATGTGGAAGAAGGTGCCTTGATGTGAAATAAGGCGCCTTGATCTAGAAGTAGGTACCTTGCTCTCACCTTGCTCCCGTTGAGAAGATGCACCAAGTCAACATTGACCGGTTGACCAATAGGCTAAGGAGGTAGTTACACATGAAGACAAAGGAGAATATTCTAATCATGCATTATTATTAAAATAGAATAAGGCACTTTTATTATTGACCGATTGGTCGGTTGACTTTGTAAGGTTTTTAAAAGCATTATTTTTAGGATGCATTATTTAGGATTTGTTTGTTACGTACACCTAAGGATATTTATATTTATCCTTCTGGTGAAAATACATACTTTCAATAGCAATATAATACTTGTGTATGAATCGACTGTAACAGATTACGTTACGTGATTAAAAATAGATTTATCTGTTATTGTAACGAGATATAGTTACATCTTATATAATAACACAGTCCAGATGAATGAAAACATGATCAATTACACAAGTTATTTTTTCATTTTTCTTGTTTAATTTCTTAAGAGTGCAAATACTATTATTTTCTTAAAGCAACTATTATGTGATTAGACGGACGGACTATCTGTGGGAGCCTTGGCCCACTCCTTAGAGTGGTCATCCTCTATTTTATTTTTGTTATTTGTTTTTAGTAGATTAGATTTACTATATTTCCTTCTTTATTTTAATTTAGTTATGTGTTTCATTTTCCTACACATTTAATTTCCTATACTTTTATTTTTAATATTTTTATTTTCAAAATTTTAATTTTTTGCACTTTGTTTTATTTGGTTTGGTTGAAATCAAAATGCATAATCATTACCCACCAAATTAAATAGGTATAGAAGGATTCATTCCCCCACACTGCAGGCATATACTATGTATGATACTCATAAGTTTACGAACTTACCAGATTGATAATTTATGAAAGATAAATTATTATTTTCTAAACATTGTTTTTGCTCACCAGAGTGCTCTCACAAGATGAAGTAGTGGTAGCTTATGGCTTAAGGAAGTTGAAATGACATGAGGTTAATTTTGCAATCCATGATCTGGAACTATCAGTAGTGTTTTTTGCTCTTAAAATTTGGCAATATTATTTGGTAGGGAGACCCTTTGAGTTGAGGATAGACCATCAAAGTCTGAAATACATATTTACTCAACCCTTGCTGAATTCTAGGTAGAGAAGGTGGATGGAATTTCTCATTGAATATGATTTTGACATTGAATACATCAAAGGGAAGAAAAATAAGGTTGTCAATGCACTTAGTAGAAGAAGACACATAGTTGTATTATCTCGCATCCATGTAGACTTAATGGAACAAGTTAGAAAAATACAACATCAAGATGTGTTATACAATCAAATTCGAGAAAGGATGGAAATGAAACCCAAAGAAAGTAAATATTTCAACATCAAGGATGGTTTCCTATGCTTTAAGGATAGGGTAGTAATTCCTGAGGCCAGTGATTTAAATTTTTTTTTATGAATGAAGCTCACAAATCTTCATATTTTTCTCACCTCGAAAGGGTAAAAATGAGAGAGAATATGAAAAAACTTTCTACTAACCAAGAATGAAGAGGGATATAATTTAATTCATCGCCCAATGTCTTGAATACCATAAAGTAAAGGTAGAAAATAGACATCTCGGAGGACTATTGTACCCTTATGATGTACCAATGCATAAATGGTAGGTGATATCAATGGATTTTATTGTAGAGTTGTCAAAGACTAGATTCCAACATGATGCAATCCTAGTTGTGGTCAATAGTCTGACCAAGGCTACACATTTTTTACTCAGAAATACCAAGGATGATGTCGTGGTTGTGGCTAATATATTTATCAAGAAAATATTCAGACTTCATTATTTTTCAAAAGTGATCATTTTAGATAAGTACTCGAGATTCATATCCAAGTTTTTGTAAGCCTTGCATCGAGCCATTGGCACTAGGTATGAGAAAATTAAAAGGGTAAACCAGGTTTTAAAGGACATGCTTCGCATGTATTGTATGGATTAAAAAACCTGATGGAAATATTACCTACACTTGGTGGAATATTTCTACAAAAATGGTCACCATTTGACCTTAGGTATGGCACCATTTGAAGATCTATATGGCAGGAGGTGTAGGACACCGTTATCTTGGGAAAATATAGAAGATAAGATTATGCTTGGAATGGGTATGGTTAAATAAATGGATCAATAATTAAGGATGATCAAAAAAGACTTAAAGAAGTTGTAGATTGACAAAAAGTTATGCCAACATTAAGAGATCGTCAAGGGAGTTTGTTGTGAGTGACAAAGTGTTTTTAAGGGTGAGAACATAAAAGAGTGCTATTAAGTCCACAAAACTAGATCCTCATTTTGTTGGAACCTTTGAAATTATAGAAAATATCATTCTTGTGGCATACCAACTTGCCTTACCACCTATTTTGTCAAATATTCATGACACCTTTCATATTTTATTGCTTAGAAAATATGTAGCTAATCCTGATCATGTGTGGAACTTTTCTAATTTGCTGATGGAAAATACAGAGTCTATAGAGGTTTGACCAATAAGAATCCTTGATTTTCATTCCAAATCGATGAGGAAAGGGACTCTGGAGCAATGCAAGGTCTAGTGGGACCGCTACTCCGAGAGAAATGCTACTTTGGAAAAGTAGCAGATATGCAAAGACACTTTCTATTCTTGTTTGAGACCATTATGTAATTGGTACCTTATGCTTGTACTACTAAGAACACAAGGGACTATGTTAAGCCTAATGGGGATAGGATATCATGACCCTCCCTTGGCACATTTCTCATTGGATAGATTCATGATTGACTATGATGCTTGTAGATGGAATGAATGTAGGATGATGTGTTTGTTTTTACAAACTTTTGTTTATGGAAATATAATATTTCATGTTAAGTGAAATGAGGTGATAACTTAGTTAAAGCTTTGGGTGATAACATTTATGAAAGCTTTCCATATAATAGTATATCATGACTTGCATAGGAATAATGTACTAAAGCTTTGGGTGGAAGTTTGTTTACTCTTGATAATTTTTCCTTGTTATGATTTTTATTTACTATAACCATATTAGAGAAAGATTCCATAGATTTAAAAGAGTTTCAATGGAAAGGAAATAAGTGTGTGTGTGTGTGTGTATATATACCCTCTAGGGGTGCTTGTTTTATAAAAGAATTTAGTGACTTTTTATTGGTGCAATTAAGAGATATTTGAAATTGCACTGAGTTGTTATGAAATCTTAAACTAGTAGGTGAACACTTGGATTTGCTTATGTTTTAAATCTTAAGACTGTGGACCTTCGTTGCACGGGTTAATTATCACCCACATGATCTAGATAGAGGGGGAACATGTGAGCATTGGTATTAATGAACGCCACTTCCCCAACAAGTGCTTGGGTAGTGGAGTGATGGAAGATGGGGAGATTTTTGGAGAGAGATAGAGAGATAGAGAGATAGAGCGTAAGGAAGGAGAGAAAGAAAAAAATAAGAATGAAAATCGAGAAGGAGGTCGAGGAGATATAATTTATAGGTTGCAAACTACTATGGAGCTCACACTGTGAACGCTAAGTATTTATATTGAGGTATTTTTCTTACGGAAGTGCTTGTGATGCTTTGAGATTCAAGAGCTTAGTGAATTCTGAAAGGTGAATCCATTTGAGGTCGTATAAGGTGATAGGGGAATGAAATCATGCATACATCTATTTATATCTACAATGAAGCTTGTTGTTATCTTAGTTGTAGTGGAAGTTTATCTTCCCTCCAAATTTTAGCACATAAATGTTAGCACATAGTTGATGTGAGTCTACCCTTGACAATGTGTGTTCGTTGGGTGCTATTATGAAAATGTTTGTCTATCAAACTAAATTAGCCAAAGAGTTGGTAGGTGAGTAGTTAGCATTTTCCAGGTGACTAGGATCACCAAGTTGTAAACAAAGAATCAAAAAACCATCATATTTATGTTGATCACTTATTAAATAAGGAACCCACTCTTGTGTTGTATGTGCTTGTAGCCATGGTAGTTTTTGAATGATAGCTAGTTGAATATTTATGATTCCATGAGAAATAACATAAAATATTAGAAATATTTACGGGTGTTGAGTTGGAGGAAAGCTAGACATTGTCACACCATCATAAGCCATATTCATGGTCTTGACTTTTTTGGCTATGTGGGTGCGTATTAACTTAAGTTTTGGTAACTATGTATGAATAAAATATGATATTAATGAGGTGGAGTGTATTGACAACTCCTATTGCTATTTGAAATCTGTAGATCTATTAAATGAATGGTATTTTCCTGATATCAATGAATTGTGAGTGCAATGACAACTCTTGTTGCTATTTAAATTTTGTAGATTTATTGTATGAATGGGATTTTCCTAATATCAATGGAATGTGAGTGTAATGAAAACTCTTGTTGCTATTTGAATTATGTAGATTTGTTATAGAAATGGGATTTCCTGATATCGATGAGTTATGAGTGTAATGAAAACTCTTATTGTTATTTAAATTTTGTAGATTTGTTATAGGAATGGGATTTTCATGATATCAATGAAATGTGAGTGTAATGATAGCTCCTGTTGCTATTTGAATTCTATAGAGTTTTTATATGAATGGGATTTTCCTGATATCAATGAATTGTGAGTGTAATGGTATCTCTTGTTGTTATTAAAATTCTATAGATTTATTATAGGAATAAGATTATCCCGATATCAATAAAATATGAGTGTAATGGTAGCTCTTGTTGCTACTTGAATTTTGTAGATTTGCTTTATGAAGGAGATTTTCTTGATATTAATGAATTGTGAGTGTAATGACATATCCTATTGCTATTTAAGTTTTATAGAGATTTTATATGTATGGAGTATTGGATATATGTATAATAGGGTTAGCTTATTGTTAGCTCCTGTTACTATTGTGTTTGGTAAGATATATCAATGAATAAAAATTGTGATATCCATGGTAGTTTGAGCGTAATGATAGCTCCAGTTCCTATTTATGTATATATGATATATCTAATGTGTGATATTTGTGATATAAATGATATTGTAAGTGTAATGATATCTCTTGCTATCTAGTTGTTAGAAAAGGTGATTTTGAAGGAAATGAACCTGTCATATTAATGTTATATGCAAGTACATGAAAGGAGTAGAAATATTTGCTTAGATAAATCCTAGATGTTCTTCCAAAATACCTCATGTGCTAGGATTGTAGGAACTCGATAAGAATTCAAGGGGAGACGATCATAGACCCAAAACTGCAAATGGAGATTCTAGTAACGTGTTAGACCTTGAAGGGGGAATTCTATAGGGTTAAACTCTCACATTACATACATGCTATTTGATTAAGCTTGTAGTGGTTATGGATGTTGAGCCCTCATTAAAGGGTTAAGTTGAGTGGTCTATGTAAATTGAAGAGCTTTGTGCCTTCCTTTATGAGAGTTAATACGCATTAGATATTGTAATGGAAACAATTTATATAATTGATATTCTTGTAAGTTTGAAGGAAGGCAAGGTGACAGTTAATACTATGAATAAGAATGTGTGGTTTTATAATTATGAGTTGGTTGTATTAATTAATAATAAGTGGTTAGCTTACAAATCTCTTTCTAGTGTGGCTTAGTATAGAAGTTGCTTAAAATAAAACATGCTTTTTTTTAAGAAGTTTAATTGGGGTCTTAAAAATTGGAAATATAAGAAAATCCTAGTAGGTATAGTCCTGATTTTTGTCAATCTAGAGAATGAATGTTATTGAAATAGAGTGAGCTCTACTAATATGAGTGGAAGCTTCTAATATGTTGTGAGCAAGGAAAAATAGTAGAGATTTCGAGGGTAATTATTCAGCACACCTATGTGGGATTATTTGATAACTTCCATAATTTAGTTATAAGGAAATGAGTGATCACTTAATGCTTGATAGACTAATATGGGAATGAGGCTTAATTATAGAATAACTAGATAAATTGTATATGATATAGATAGTTAAATTTCTATATGCATATAACAATTGTATAGAAGGACCTATGTAGAGTGGAGACTCGGTGTGAACCTTTCAAAATAATGAAATGGAAAGTCATCGCTAGCTCATTGGAACCAATGAGAGGGATAGTTTAACCATTAAATGAAACACCTAGTGCTCTTACATAACCAGAATTATGTAAGGTGTAATTATAGGTGCGCCTCAAGAAAATTTAAATAGAAATTGATGTTGTGTCATTAGTATTTGTTCCAAGAGCGTAGATTCTGGAACCCTTGGAAAAAAAATATGGGAAAATTTGGGTTGTGACACTTCCTTCCGCTATGTAACACACTTTCTCCTTGCTCTCACTCACTCCCTATTAGCACTTTCCTTGTTTTAATAAGGCTAAGAATGAAAAAATGTAAATTTTTTTTATGAAATCATAAAGATAAGAAAAAATTTCTAAGAATGAAAAAGTACTAGTGAAGTTTGGGGAGGGAGATAGCGCAACAGTTTGGACTTTAAATATTCTACGGGATGTCCAAAGTTCAAACCATTGGTTAAATTACCTATTAACAAGCTCATCTCTCCCACTTATGACAGGTCATGGTGGTATGGGGATGCCTAACCCTAGTAGTAAGAGTTTCTCACACTAAAAAATATATTTTACTATCCTAAAGGATGGCTCAATTGTTCGGTATTTGGCTCTTCTTCGAGAGTTCAAAGTTCAAATTGTGGTGTGTATGTTGAATTCCCTATTGATAAGCTCAATTCTTCCCCTGTGATGGGAATGCCCAGTTGTGAGTATCCGTCGTAGAGGTTTCTCACACTAAAAATTTATTTTTTGTCCAAATCTAAAAAAAAGGATGAGTGAAATGTGTGAGTTTTATATTCAATTAATGATATAATTAAAAATTTATTTTGATTTATGAGTTTTATTTAAAATATTTATTTATTTTTTAATTAGTTATAAGAGAATTAAAATAGTTCCACTCATTAGAATGTGATATTACCTCTTTATTTTTTGAAATTATACATGTATGGCTTGACAAACCTATTTTTTATTTTTATTTTTAAATTCAAGATTTATAATCATGACATTTGATTTTTTAAAATATAATATTATTAATAATATTTGTGTAAATATTCAATACATCATTTTATACACATGCAAGTGAATATAATTAACATTAATTTAAATATCCATTTAACAAAATATTTTTATTTATTATTCACTAAGATAGTTCTAAAATATTTACTATACAAAACTATTTTCTTTATATATTAATAAATATTTTAAACTTTAAAACTATATTAAATAAACTTAAATTCATATTGTATTGACTAACAATATGTCATGTTAAAATATAATAAATATTAATTTCAAATAGACATTTCTTTTAAAATTATAATATGTGTATAAATATTTTTTGGTTGAATACACGCATACATCTACTAGATGGTTTGAACTTAGGTCTCCTTGTTGAGAGCTCAAAATAGTGTCCTTTAAATGTAAATTTTTTAAATTTAATTTTAAAATTATTTGTATTTTTATCTTTAAGAATATATATTTTTTGATTAGGTGAAAGAAGGGGGTTTGAAAGGTTCCCTAGATATTTAAAAAAAAATAACCAAAATCTTCTAGAGAAAAACCAAAGCAAAACCAAAAACTACCCCACCTAGGGGATCCAAAAACTAAACTTCAAATAACAAAAAGAACCAAGAGAAGCTAGGATCCAAAAGAGGTGTATCCCACAAAAAGCATGAACTAATTGAAAAACAAGAACAAGAGCAGGAACATTCAAACCCAAAAAATAGTTCCTGCCCAAATAGAACCTAGATAAATGTTTCAATATTTATTGCCCAAAAGGTAAAACCAAATTTGAAATAGGGGTACAAACTAGACCATCCACTGAAATATGAAAAATACATTTCAAGGACTGATCTAGACAGTCAAAAGGGCCAAAGGAGAAAACACTGACATATGAAAGAAGAGACCCCTAAGAAAGGACCCACTAAGACCTCTCCTAAATTGGATCTATACTTGAAACAAAAATCACATCCAAACTATAAAAATTTTCCCTATTTTGGATCTATTCTATAAACTTCAAGGGCCTCCCCTATTTTAGCTCTAGATTGTACATAATTTTAGGACCCCAAACTTGGAATAGACAAACTCCTTCATTTCAAGAGAACTTCATGTGTGGTCTAATGCTCTAGGATATAAATTTCATTAATAGAAATTGGGATTGGATCTCTTTCTCCTATAAAGGGTTGGAAAGGTTTACAATTTCTAACATCCATATTTAATAAATACTGAGAGTCATTGATGATCTTTGACTCTATCTCCTCTTTTCTCAGAGCTTTAATTGATGGTCTCCCAAGCTTATGCTCTACCCTAACATCTAAAAATCCATTTTTATAAATTCTTGATTTACAAGCAAGAAATCCCTTATCCAAGAAGGGTTTCAAAGAAAATTTAGGTTTATCCACCCTCACATCAAGAGAGGATAGAAGGGGATAAATGCTCTCATTCGTTACATCCATACCAAAAGAAAGTAAAGCCTTTGACATTGAATTTAGATAATTAAAAATGTTTAGATCATTCAACAAAGTAGGGGAAGCACCAACCTGAGTAGAGTGGTTCAAAGCCAACAAATCATTGATAGTGAGGGGTATATTTGGATCTCCACCCAGGGAGGAATCCCTTTCTTGAAGTGGAAGGTCTATGACTGTAGCTATTGCATTTACCCCCACTGGATGGATTTTGGATGACCCTTCCTTTTGAGCAATAGATTTTATTTCTTTCTCCACAAAATTATTTTGGATAGACTTACCCTTAGATTTTACGTTTGACCATATATTTTGCACCTTAGATGGGTACTGGTCCAAATGGTGACGAGAAGATTTACATTCAGAGAAAAATCTTGTTGATTTTCATAAATAATGCTCTGGATCTAGGATTCCAAACTTGAGATAAGATCAATGGAGAAAGGGAGATCTGATTCTAAATATGCATCTATGCACATTCTTGTAAATATCAATCTCAACTTTTCCCTACTTGCAGAATCAATCAGAATAAGTTCACCCACCACCTTGGATATGCCTCTTAGAATATCTTAATTCTAGAACTAAAATAGAAGGCCAAGTAACCTAACCCAGAGGGGAGCCGTATTTATTTTCTATCTGTTCATGAAAACATTTGGACTCCAACATTGGAGGAAAAGACCCCACTTCCCAAATAACTAGGGACCTCCACTAAGAGAGTGCTTTGAGTTAGCTTCACAGTTATATTTGAACATGAAGAAATATTTATGAAGAGCAATGATTTCTAGCTGGCCATGAGGTTACCATTTCAAAATAGCCCACTTCCTTAGGGCATCAAGATCAAGCCAAAATCCTAGAAACTTACTAAGCAAATTAAAGATACCTTTGACCATGGTGAGATTAAGGAGATATTTAAACATGTTGAGAGTGTTTTGGATAGGAGAGAGATCAAAATATATATTTGAGATATTTTTATTAGAGGGTTTAGAAACTACCATCACATATGAGGTCCCAACACCAGGGTCAAAAGGCCTTTGAATAAAGACTATGGATGGGGTACCTTTTGATTAGAGGGTTTAGAAATTAGGGTCAAAAGGCTTTTGAATAGAGACTATAGCTTCAAGTCCTTTCCATGTTATAAAATTTATGAAAAATTTCTTGAAACTATGAGGAATAATTTTATCTCTAAGAATATAATTATAAATAATATCAATATTTTATTAATATATAGAATGAAATACCTTTTATTTATTTTAATAATTAAAATGATTTTAAATTTTATTAAAATATATTTTTAAATTAGATAATAAAATGTTTCTTATTATAATGTAGTTATCTTGTTTTAGCTTATGACTACTTTGTCACACATATTAAACTAAGCTTAATATTTGCATTATAAAATGGATGTGAGACTTAAAATTAACTCGTCTTAATAATTGACATTAACATAAATATTAAAAAAATTATATTTATTTTTAAATAATATTTTATAACATAAGAAGTTGAATTTAATTTAAAAAAAAAAAAAAAAGTGAACTTTGAAAAATTCTTATAATTATATAATCATGTGCCATCCATGATTTTAGATGATCCTTCTATAATACTTATATGCTTTACCATGCATATAACCATAAAAACCTTTGTTCAATTTTATAATATAATTTTTTTTTCAAAGTAAACTTTCAAAAATACTTATACACATTGGCATAGCACTGCGATTGAAATTAGAATGATAAATTCTCAGACTCTAACAAGCATTTAATTCTCTGTGGAGTGTGAATTCATTCAAATTATCTACATTCCTTTATATTTGTATTTTTTATTATTATTAAAGATACTTTTAACAGTTAAAACATATATAATTAAAAAAATAAAAATAAAAAAAAATTTATAATCAAAACTTAAATTTTTAGAATAAAAACTTAAAACTATACCAATACATTAACAATTCAAAAAAACCAAACCTGCTTTTAAAAATAATAATTTGAAAGTCTTCGTTTGATATATTTTCTACATACAGAGGCTTCTTTTTGTTTCCAACTTACATGTCCTTGTGCTTATATCCTTCTTCTTCTAATCATCCTCTATACAATCCTAAATGTTGAATATATTTTTATTAAATATGACACCAAACCCACTCTGAATACGCCAGTCTAATGTTTAAATATAATAAGCAATATTCAGTATGTTTGAGGATATTATTCTCTATCCTTTTTTCCTTTATGCGCTTTATAGCGCTTGCTGCTACAGCTAGAAAAGTTATTGTAGTTAAGCGCACAGCCCGAAGGAGGGTTGCCTTCATGCAGCGCCTCACGTGGTCGCAGTGGCCACTGTTGGAGACGAGCGGGCACAGGATTTGAAAAAACACGAGGGTCGCCGTCGGAAGTTCGCCAGATGCGCAGCACCGACCAGCGTCCGGGCCAGCGCTGCACTCCGGATCCCACAGGCTCTTAAACATAAAATGACATGAGACGGACCACCGACAGTCCTAAGGGATAGACGCATCGCTCTTTGTTGTTGCATTGTTCTTAAAGGCTTAAAGGTTTTACAACCAATGGGAGGAAATTATCGCTTTCTTGCCGCATCCTTTTGAAGGCTTTACGACCCATGGGCTGAAATATTCTGGATCTTATTGTATGGTGTTTATATAAAAAAATATTAAAATAAAAATCTCTAAACTGGTTTTTGGATGGATACATTTATTCCTAGGCAGTATCAAGAATAGTTCTTTAATATCTACAAGTTATGAGATAAATTATATAGAATGATGTTTTTCGAAATACGTTTATTTAATTATGTTTTATTAATATTCATCATCAAGTTTGAAAGGTAGTTGTCACTCACTTGTAATTGCCACCAGTGTATAAATAAAAGAAAGAGGAAGAGTTAAAAAAAAAAAAATCAACAAGCAAAGAAGAAAACGGATCCATAAGAAAAATAAGAGAAAGAGACGGAGAAGTGAGAAAAAAAAAGAAGAGATAAAAGATGTAAGAGACGTTTATGTAGAAATGTCTAGTTAGAAGAGATAAAAGATGTAAGAGAGGTTTATGTAAAAATGTCTAGTTATAGAACATTGCAATGTACAACCAAAAAGCACATTGTCAATATCTTTAATATTTACTTTAATTTTTTTTCTCTTTTTGTGTATGATGAATACCTTGTGTTATTAGAATTACGTGTTATAGATTGCATCGAATGGTGTGTGCAAGATTGCAAGTTTATACAAGAAGAGAGAAAAATGGTTGTAGTCCAAAAAATATGTTGATTTAGTGTGTTGCGTGATATTCAAATACTTGTCATTTTGATAGTCACTATTCAAGTGGTTGTAGTTTAGGGGTTGGCAATTCAAGAAGGAGTCATTTGGATAAGTTGATGTTCAAGTGCAAGCTTGTGTGTCATTCAAGTGGAAGTATCATTATTGTTCGAACAACAAATAAAGTGTCATTTGAGTGAATGTCGTTCAAGTGATTTGCTATTTAAGTCGCAAGCAATATATCATCCAGGTGGAACGTGCTATTCGAGTTGCAAGCAATGTGATATTCATGTGGAAGTAAGCATTGTTCAAGTGGTGGACAAGGTATCATTTAGGTGAAGAATCACCATTTGGATAAGGAAAGGAGTATCATTCAAGTGAACGAGATTGTGTTGTTCAACTAAATAGGATTGTGTCATTCAAGTGAAGACAAGAGTGCAGTTCTAGTGAATGGGGTTGTATAATTCGAGTGAAAATAAGAGTTCCATTTAAGTAAATAGTACTGTGTCTATGGAAACATCATTTGAGAAAAAGCGAGGCATCATTCAAGTAGAAGTGTCATTAATGTAGAGAATACAATGTCATACAAGTCGAGTATTAAAGTTGTTGAAGGAGGTAGTTCTTCATTGATTCCCCTCTTTTTGACTACATAATTTGGTATCTGATATGGATATCATAGGGATAGGCATAGGTTATGTTTATAGGTTTAATAAAACCTTAGGTTAATACTTAGTCTTAGTCTTAAGCCTTATTTTTTATTTTATCAAATAAATTTGTATGTGAGACATTGATTGCTCACGTAAAACTTAGCCAACATCTTCTAGATAAATAGTTGGCAAGCTTCTAGATAAGGTTTGTTAGCCGAAGATCAACTTATCCTCCATGTTTTGAGGATCTATGAATGTAATTTGTGCTTATTTAAGCACCTATTTTCTAATGCAAATCATCCTGGATTAATTTTATTATCAGAGCAACAAGATCTAGCTACTTGTGAGGGAGAATTTTTCTCTTGGAAATTCTCCCTCTTCCTTCTGCATTTTGATTCTTTGGTTTGATATAAAGTATCTATAGAGGTTTTGGATTATTTCCAGCCTCTTGGTGCTTGTTTGAATTTGGGTGATTTAAGGTCAACAAGAGGATCCTGTTTAAAGAAGTTTAGTTTTAGAACTTGTTGGAGTAGAAGATAGAGATCAAAATCAAATCTCTTTGGTGGCTATTTTGCTGCCTCAATTTAACTTGGTGGTATTCCTGCCCCTTGTTTCCAACCTGTTGATTGAAGAAATTGTTACTTCAAGTCATTGTTCCAAAAAAGCTTAAGGGTGAAATTTTCCCTTTATGTTTTGATTGATTATATATGACATTTTGTCAATTTCTTCTAATTAATTGGCTTATGCTGGATGATTTTCTACATTTGTTATTACTGCACATTTTTTTGTAAAAGTTTTATTAAAAAAATGATTGAAAATCTTTTATTTATTAAAAAAATTAAAGCTTTAATTTATTAAAAAAATGCATGTGGGCCCAAATTTTTAGGCCCACACCCTTTTTTTGTAGCCTCAACAAAAACATCGAGTTGATTTCAACCTCGATACCAGTGTAGCAAGCCTACATCACTGACACACATAGGCGTCTCAACAGATGATTGGTCAATAGTCATCGGTGATAGGAGGTCACCATCTCGACTGCCAGTGAACCTAGGTCCAAAGGGCTTGGCCCTTCTTGGGCCTGCAACAACTTTCAAGCTAAAAATTGATCAATGACAGGTAGTCACCGGCTCGTCCCTGACCACATCAGCCAGTAGGGACTGACAGAATGTCAGTCTACCTTGCAACCAAGGCTCAGTCTTTATAATCAGCTCAACCTTGATACATTTTTCTTGATGTAGGATTGATAGGAGGTCAGTACTCTCTACATAGACTGCACTTTCTTCATGCTCCACTTGCCACTCTCAAGTCTCGAGGTGTATCACAGATCTTGAAGAAGTACACATAACTCAATAGCACAAAAAATTACTACATGCCTTTTGAAGAGCATTGCATAGATAAATTCAAGCCTAAAATTTTATGTACGCTTTCCTAAGCATAAATTTTGGATCTGACAACCTCACGTATGTGGATCTGACACCTAGCACATTCCTATTGGCAGATCTATTATTATGGCATCCACTTGCTAACTGCCACGTGGCACTTTGTGGTTCATCATGCAATTATTATTTTTTTCTTGTGTGCATGATACAAAATTATTCCACATTGCATGAAAAAGGCTCTTTAAGCCTTTAATAGCGTACACCCATGCTATATTAGCAACCAACTTCCATCAGTTGATCTACAACTATGGTTCCTGCCAATTGGTGGAAGTTGATTGACCACTTGTTTGGTTTCCAATCATATTGTTCCAAGTGGTGTTGGTTGACTGCACATGTTGACTCTACTTAGAATGTTGTTTTACCTTTGATCATTTTCTTTGTGCCTGATAGAGACTGGTATTATGTGAACCAATTAAAAACCTTAAATTTAATTTTTATGGACTTTAGTGGATCATCAACATTTTTTTGAATCGTTGCTCGCTATCTTATAGCAAGAAGTATCACCTATGGTTCCCCAAGAGAGTGTCTCTTTTTATTACTTTTTGAGGTACTCTTATTTTGAAAGTATAACCTTGCATATAGTTGTTGGAAAGCTCTTTTTGAGTTGGTTCCAATAGGCTTATTATTTTGATGTTTTGTACAGGTCTATTTTGACCTATGTTGCTCTGAGGTTTGGGTTATTCAAACCTTCTTAAAAATAAAATATTATAAAATGGAGTGCATTTTTGGTTGAAGCCAACACTCCTTTAATCCAATTTAATTTTTTGAGACTTTAGAAATAAACTTCCTTCATAAGACCATGACCCTCTTTATGTGATCATAAAAATCACATGGGTACTCCACACATTGGAGTTGTCTTTGCCCCTAGTGGCTTGTATCTCAGTGGATTTTATCTTTTCAGCTTAGCCCATGTCTTCATCAGCAAGACTTGCAATAATTCTTTAGGTAGCACCACATCAACCACAACTTTTGCATCAGCTTCTACATCAACTACACAACTCCTCCAAATTAAGTATTATCTGAAGTATATGAGGAATTGCAACCCTCTAAAAAGGATTAATTAGATCTTTGAGGAGTAAGAATTTATATTTTACTCGTACTTGGAATTTTACAATATATATGGATTTGTAATGGAGTGCAGCTCGGAGTGACTCGATACTTCACCCTTTGTTTACATCCATTGTATTCGACTTGGGTATTTTTAATCTCCCTCACTAGGAGTTGAAGTCTCATTGTGAATTTTTCAAGACATCACTCCACTTAATTCCTTTCAACAAAGCATCAAGCCGAAGACTACAGATATTTGACACTTTGAACAAAAAACTTCTAAAGACTATAGAGATACGACCACTTAATAATATTCTTACTTATGTCTTTGTCCTCTTTGCTTCCACTTTTCTTCTATTGACTACAGTTTCCATATGGTCTACTAATAGTTGTGGGTGCATGCTTCATAGTTAAGCATGATTGGTCTAATGAGCGAGCAATATTTTGTGAAGGATATTGAAGATATTTGCTACCATGGCCCTTCTAGCCTTGTTTGCTATGGGTATTCCATTTGCAGGAGTCGTAATCCCTTCTCTATTTTATTGGGGTGAAAGTGTACTATCGAGTAGAGTCTCTAGCATTTTAATGCATAGGATTTGAAGAGGTTACGGGTGATTTTCAATCTCATGTTTTTTTTTTTGGGTTATTTTCGACCAACATGATCCTATCTAGGAGCTCTCTATTATTGAGCAACACTTTCTATAGTAGTCTCTCTCTTCTTCTTTCTGTTTGAGGATTTTTGGGCACCTGTATATCTTCTCTCCCACTATATTGTGAAAGCATTGGGGTCCAATACTTCTATTGTTGAGAGTACTGATATGGGTATCATAGGGATAGGTATAGGTTATGTTTATAGGTTTAATAAAAACTTAGTTTAAGACTTAGTCTTAAGTCTTATTTTTAATGTTAGCAGATAAATTGTAATGTGAGACTTTGATTGCTCATGTAAAACTTGGCCAACATATTTTAGATAAATAGTTGGTAAGCTTCTAGATAAGGTTATTTAGCTAAATATCAACTTATTCTCCATGTTTTGAGGATCTACGAATGTAATTTATGTTTATTTAAGTACCTATTTTCTAATGCAAATCATTCAAGATTAATTTCCTTATCAGTATTAGAGGAAGATTTTATTTCAAAAGTCTATAATATGTTACAGGAAATATGTCAAAACAAGAAAGAGAAAGACCACATGGTCTTGTGCCTCGACCAATATATATATAGTTGAAATGCTAAGAGGAATTACCACCAAATTAGATGCAATTGAGACTGTCCAAAGAAGAGGCATTCATATTGAGGACATTAGTGTTAGTGAAGAGGATGATACTTGCCATCCAAAAGCTCAATATGAAGAGCAAAGAGATAAAATAGAGCAATAATTAATTTAGGCTATTTCTAGTATGGGAAGCAAACAAAAAATAAATGCTCCCAATTTAAATTGAAGTTTAAACCTTGAAGAGCTAATAAATTAGATAACCAATATAGATAAATTATTATTCGATTATGAATCTATGAAGGATTCAAAGTGAGTCAAATTTGAATGTCCAAGGTTGAAGGGATATGCTTCAATTTGATGAGATTATGTCCAAAGGAAAATATAGTGAAAGGGGAAGGATAAGATCCAAACTAGGGATAAGTTTGTATCTAAATTGAATTCTAGATTTTTGCATGCTAATTGTCAAATTGGGTTGTTTAGAAGACTTTGAAAGCTTAAGCAAATAGGTGAAATATAGAAGAATTCTACAAATTGACCATAAGAGCAAGTTATATTGAAAATAATGAGGAAAAAAGGGCATGATATATAAATGGAATAAGTTTTTCCATACAAGATAAAATTGGTATGGTTCAAATCAAAACCATTGAAGAGGTATATAAATATACACTCAAGGCAAAAGAGAAGTTGTATTGCAAACAATTAAACAATTCTAGAGGAAGAGGATAGTTCTCTAGAGGAAGAGAAAAATCAAATAGTGGTAGAGAGTAGCACATACAAAAATCAGAATCTAGTAGTTATCAAGGTAATTTCAACCATAATACTAGAGAAGGCAAAGATTTTTCAAGAAGAAGAGGTGGTTATGATAGAGGAAGGGGTAGAGGATTCTCAAAAAAATACTTAAAATATGGAGAAGTTGGTCATTGAGCATTTGAATGTCCAAGTGTATAGTAGGGTAGTGGTAAAGGAAAAGAAATCAAGAACCATATTGCACAAGTATATGAAGAAATAATTGTCTTACTAGAAAGCATGGAGGAACCAAATAAGGATAATCTCTCATGATGAAGAAATTGTTGTTAAAACCAACCAAAGAGGAGAGTAAATTGATGCTAAGAAAAGGATTTTTTGAACCATACATAAATTAGGAGGTAAATATTGCAAAGGTATTACAAACAATGAGATTATGGATAAGTTAGTGTCTATAAATATGGTATAAAAACTTAGGTTGAAGAGGAATTGAACATTCAAATCCAAATCCATACAAAGTATCATGGTTGCCAAAGGACCAACAATTTTTGATAAGTGAACAATATATGGTAAAGTTTCAAATTGGTTCTTACAAGGATGAAATACTATGTGATGTTATACATGTGCATGATGATAGGGTGAACACCTACACTATTGACAAATATGGTAAGAGGTACACATTAATTCCATTAAAGGACAAATAAGAAAAGGTGGACAATAAACCTATAGTGTGATTGAGTATAGAAAAATAATTCTTAAAGGATTATGAGATAAAGTTGAAGGAGAAATGGTAGTGTTGAGAGAAGTTGTGAAACAAGTGGAGGTAAAGGTATAGACAAGAAAAATAATTAGAATGGGAAATAGGTAGTTGGTTCAAGTCACCATTAGTAGTGATGATAAAGACAATAGTGCAACAATTCTTGCTTCTATATTCAAATCACCCTTGAGTGGCATTATAGATAAAGAGAAAGAGAAAGAGAAATAAATCATCAAAAGATAATAGAGGAAGATGAAAATCATGATGTCTTTTATTATTGTGATATTTGCAATAAAGGCCATATTATTGAAGGACATAGTGGTGATGAAGAGATTGGGTTCTTTGAAAGGCACACCAAAGGTATTGGATCCAAGTTAATAAAAAATGGGATGTAATGGTAAAGGATTGGGAAGATATGGAAAGATGTGAAAGTGACCATAATGTTAGGTATAAGGCCAAATAATGAAGGCCTTGGATATACAGGTCAAGCAAGAAGAAATAAGACCAAATTTGTGAGAAGAGAAATTAGTACAAGAGATGAAGGTCCTAGGATGGGTTGTTGTAGTTAGTGTGGAAGTTTTGAACATATGGAAATAAGGTGCTGGAACCTACATCCTTGTGAGATTTATGGAGGATATAATCACTACAAAAGAAAGTATTGGTACCAAGAGAAAGTAGTTAACAAAATACATGTTTATTTATGGTTGGATGGATGTGAAGTGTTGGAATATATTACATTATTTTGTACATGTTAATATACCATTTTGGGTGAAAAATGATCTCTGGCAATTTTTTCCTCAGAACTAGGGTTTTTGGAACTTTAAAAAATCTAGGGCATCATTTGGATAGCAAAAGTGCCTTTGGGGTACGGTGGATCTGAAGGTTATATTGGTGTCCCATGAGGGTCCAATGGGGACTTCTCTGGCTCCTTTTCTAGGGAGTAGCAGCTCTTACGCAGATTTATTTAAAGAAAATTCTCCTCTAAGGAACAAAGAAGCTCAAAGAATGGCATATAAAAAGCTCTTCATAGCTGCTGGGAATAGGTCGCCAGCACATTGTGTGAATGGTTGTTTAACGCAAGTCAAAACCAAGCCAAAAATTGTCATCGATTTGAGTATGGTTGAAGAATCAATCATTTATAGAGCTAATCACGACTTAATCTGCAAGTTCATGGGTATTCGTCCTTCCCTAAATTTTTTGCACTCTTGGATCTGCCAAAACTGGGAGCCTCACGGTGAGTATTCATTGTGGTTTATTAGCAATGGATATTTTATTGTTAGCTTTTCGGCTTTGGTCGAAAGAAATAAGGCTTTCGAGTCAGAGAGGAAAAATCATGGCCCGACAGGGCTATTTTTTCAACCATGGAGAGTGGGATTCGATCCCCGTGTTGAACCTACTATTGTACCAGTTTGGATTCGACTATATGCTATTCAAATGGAATTCTAGGGTGAGCAGGTGTTGGCAAGGATTGGCAATTCTATTGGAAGACATCTGGGTGTTACCAGAGACACTATTGAAGGGAGCATGGCGGTGTATGCAAGAATATGTGTGGAGATGGACCTCAACCAACCTTTGCCAGTAAATATGGAAATTGAATTGGCAGGACTCTCCTAGATTCAACAACTAGACTATGAGGCCCTACCCTTCAGATGTAGGGTTTGTCACAAACATGGACATTTGGCCCGTTTCTTCCCTAATAATATGAATTCTAAAATGGAGGCCCCTTTAGGAACACCAAGCCTGCATAAAGAGGATAAGGCAACACTTAATAAATATTCTAATAGCACCGTTCAGGGCCAGGAAGCTCAGAGAGAGGGTTTTGAACAACCCAGAAGAAAAACACGGACAAAGAAAAAAGAGGGAAAGGAGCAATCCCATCTCAGACCTACCAATAGGTATGAGATATTTAAGTCTCTGGTTGATGAAGAGGAACAAATTATGGAGGTCATGGAGGGTATTAAGGAAACTTCTAATATTCCTGGGCAACTCCCCATCTCATCTCCTCCCGTCATATAGCAGGTAGTTGAACTCTGTGAGGTATCACAGCCAGTGTGTTCAAGGGCCTTAGTAGTGCATAACTAGGAGCAGACAGTATCTCAGGATGTCAGCATGGGAATACCAGAGAAGAACAGGGAAAGGCCATCTTTGGGGATAACCCAAGTAGAAAAAAGATCAAAAAACAACAATTCTCAGGGAGTAGGTAGGAGATCCAATAAGGAGTTGCTTGCAGCCCAAGGAGATAAATTGATCATGGGAGGATCAGTGAGGACAATTGATTCTTATTGCTCCCAGGGTAACCAATGATTATACAATCATGGAATGTGAGGGGTTTAAATAGCAAAACCCATCAATATGTTGTTCGAAGACTTGTAGAGAATCGTAATACTGAATTTTTGCTTTTACAAGAGACTAAGATGTCATTGGATCTTATGTCTAAAACAGTCAACAAAATTTGGAGGGGTGCTGGTCATATGGATGTGGCTACCCAAGGTGCCTTAGGGGGGATTTTTATGCTGTGGAACTCTCTTGAATGGTCTGCAATAGAACATCTTGCCTGGAGGGGTGTTCTAACTTCTATTTTTAGGAATAATGTCACTGTGGAACACGTTCTAATCACAAACTTCTATGCGTCTCAAAACCTTGATGGTCAGAGGCGGCAGTGGAAGGCTGTGCATAACATGCGAACCTCAAGGGAATATCTAGACTGGATTATAGCAGGGGAATTTTACGCTAAATTATCCTCTAGAGACTAGGAAGGGGGAACACCATTTTTGGATCCAGGTGACCGCTTCATGATTTTCCAAGTCTAGGCTTTACACTTAGTGGACATTAAATGTCCTGGCATTACCTACACTTGGAATAATAAAATGCGGGAGCCACACAGCAGGAAGGTTAAGCTAGATCATTTTCTGGTTTCTGAGGAGGTGTTTGTAAAATGGAATTTAAATTTTTAGATTTTAGAAGGCCCTATTTCTGATCATTGTCCCATTTTGTTGGACGGCGGGACTAGGACGGGGCAACATCACAAACCCTTCAGATTTGAAATTTTTTGGCTTCAGAAAGAAGAAGTTTGGGAGAAAATTCCACAGTGGTGGGAAGAAGGTCGCCCAGCTTATGGGAGAGCAATGTTAAGAATCCACAAACAGCTACAATATGTCAAAAATCAGTTGAAGTATTGGAGGCATGCTAATAAAATTGACTTCCAGGACCAAAGAGCTCCATTGGTGGCTAGATGGGATGAGGTCCAAAAATAGTTTAGAGAAGGAGTAATTATAGACCAGCTCAAATCTAAGGATGATGCCTTGCGTATAGCGGTTGAGGACATTGACAACCAGGAGGAGATCTACTGGAAGTAGAGAGCAAGAACCACCTGGTTATTAGAAGGGGACAGAAATACAAAATTCTTTCATCGGACTACTTGTGCCCAAATACAGATGAATAATATGGAGGCCCTTCAAGATGAGAACAGTCATTCCTTTGATACACTTCCAGGTATACATTCCCATGCTATGGATTATTTTTCTAAGCTTTTTAAGGAAAGTGTGGTTCAAGCTGTAGAGGCCCAAAATGAAGTTATTTTTGTCATACCTACTGTTATTTTGAAGGACGAAAATCAGGCCCTCCTCAAATCCATTGATAGAGATGAATTGAAAACTGTGGTCTTTGGAATGAGCACTGGTAAAACTCCAGGTCCAGATGGCTTCCCAATTGAGTTTTTTCAGGATTTCTAGGACTACTTAGAGGAAGATGTTAGGGCTGTTGTTGAAGAGTCTAGAGAAAATAAGAGAATGCTTAAAGCTATAAACCACACTTTCATTACCTTAATTCCAAAAGGAGAGGAGGGGGTTCATATTTTAGATTATAGGCCTATTGCCTTATGTAATGTCTTGTACAAAATAATCACAAAGGTAATGGCTAAGTTCCTAAAACGTCTTCTTCACAACATTGTCTCCTCTGAGCAAGGGGGTTTTGTTGAGGGACGATAGATTCTGGATGGGGTGGTTGTGGCCCAGAAAGCAATCCATTCAATGCAAACTTCTGGTAATAAAGGGATGTTCATAAAACTGGACATGTCAAAGGCTTATGACAGGGTTGAATGGAGTTTCTTGGCTAAAATGATGACAGCCTTTGGCTTCTCTCAGGGCTGGATAGAGTGGGTCATGAGTTGTGTCTCTTCCCCGACTTACTCTGTGCTAATCAAGGGCCTTCCTTCGCAACCATTTGGAGCTTCTCGGGGTCTACGCCAGGGGGATCCATGTTCTCCTTATCTTTTTCTCATTCTGGCGAAAGGTCTTGGCAGACTTTTCTTGAGGATAAGACAACAAGGTAGATTATTGGGTATCAGGGTGGGTGACGAAGTTTTAACGCACCTGTAGTTTGTGGATGACACTGGTTTGGTGGGAGTGGCCAGCTTCAGGGAAGCAAGAATGATTAGGGATACTCTTAATGTCTATCTTAGGGCTACTCAATAGGTCATTAATGACAAGAAATCCAAAGTGGTTTTTTTTAACCTGGAGCAAAGGCTTCAGAATAGAATTTTAGATATCCTGGGATTCACAAGGACTTCTCTCCCAATGGTTTACTTGGGGGTCCCCTTGCACTTTAAGAAGCTGAAATTAGACACATGGAGGAATCTGCTGGAGTGTATCAAGGACATAATTAATCATTTGTCTCATAAGTGGTTAAGTTATGGTGGCAGATTAACATTCTTACAGTTAGTCATTCAAGCCATGCCAATTTACAAATTCTCTATCCTGGCTACCCCGATTACAATTTGGAAAGAGTTGGACAGGATGGCTAGAAAGTTTTTATGGGAAGGAGCAAAGGGAGAGAGAAAGTGGGCCTTAGTGGGCTGGGACAAAGTTACCCAGCCCAAGGTTAAAGGAGGTTTGGGTTTGAGAAAATCTAAGTTGAATAATAAAGCTTTGGCTGGAAAGCTGTACTGGAGATGGATCTCCCAACCACCTCCATTTTTAGTAGAATCCTAACTAGCAAATACCTGGGATAGTCCAACCCAATCGATGTTGCTCGCATCCCCTTGGATGGTAATGGGTCCCTTTTTTGGCAGGTTCTCAAGTTAGGGTCTCAGGTTGTTAAAGACCGCTTATTTTGGAAAGTTGGAAGAGGGGAGAAGGCTCATTTTTGGACAGACTCTTGGGATCAGTTCCCACCCATTATTACTGAATTTCTAGAATTACAGCCAATAAAAGTGGCCATTGAAGTTGGGGGAGTGTAAGTTTAAGCAGTTCAAGAAGTTGGATGAGTTCCCACCCATTATTACTAAATTTCCAGAATTACAGCCAATAAAAGTGGCCATTGGAAAGAGTTGGACAGGATGGCTAGAAAGTTTTTATGGGAAGGAGCAAAGGGAGAGAGAAAGTGGGCCTTAGTGGGCTGGGACAAAGTTACCCAGCACAAGGTTAAAGGAGGTCTGGGCTTGAGAAAATCTAAGTTGAATAATAAAGCTTTGGCTGGAAAGCTGTACTGGAGATGGATCTCCCAACCACCTCCATTTTCAATAGAATCCTACCTAGAAAATACCTGGGATAGTCCAACCCAATCGATGTTGCTCGCATCCCCTTGGATGGTAATGGGTCCCTTGTTTGGCAGGTTCTCAAGTTAGGGTCTCAGGTTGTTAAAGACCGCTTATTTTGGAAAGTTGGAAGAGGGGAGAAGGCTCATTTTTGGACAGACTCTTGGGATCAGTTCCCACCCATTATTACTGAATTTCCAGAATTACAGCCAATAAAAGTGACCATTGAAGCCAAGGGATGGATCCGTATTGAAATTTATTTCACAACTGTTGGGGGAGTGTAAGTTTAAGCAGTTCAAGAAGTTGGATGAGTGGCCCATTTCAATCCCTCCGGATTTGACTCCCATCATGTCTAAAATTATGACTGAAATATTTCTTACAGGGGGAGACATGGAGGATGAATTAGCCTGGGGCTCTGACAACATTCTCCCAGAGCCCCCCCTCATACTTTTTAGGTTGAGGACTGGAGGAAATTCTAGCATTCTAAAGGCTGGACGAAAGTCAACTTTTTTTCCTGGTAGTGCATGCACAATGGAATCCTCACTTTTGATAATATTAGATCAAAAGGTATCATCGGCCCTTCTCAATGTGTTCTATGCTACAAGAGTGAGGAAACTGTTGACCACTTGCTGTTTGGTTGCCCTTTCACCTGACATATTTGGCTGCATTAGTTTGCTTATTTTAAAATTCAAGTAAGCGATGACCTGAATCGGATGAATATCTGGGCTAAATGGCAGAAGGGTAGATTCAAATCTAAAGCTCTTCATTTTGGCTGGGAGATCGGTTTAAGCTTTATCTGGTGGCAAGTATGGCTGGAAAGAAATGCCAAAATTTTGAGAGAAACTTTTAATGCTCTAGACGGGGTTTGCTCAGACTCGCAAATTTTGGTTGGAGATCTGGACTGCATGAGGAACTTTGATCTGAAATCTTGGAGGTTGAGGGATCTTGTTACCCAAATTAAAGAATTATGGAAGGAATTGGAGGACGTGATCCCAGTTTATGCGAGTAGAGATTTGAACAAAGCGGCTGACTTTCTGGCTAAGATGGGTGCGAAAAGGAGGTTGGAGTTCAGTTGCATAGTGACATGGATACTAAGGATGAGGTGATTAGATAGGGTCTGAAAATGTCCTTGCACCAATGATCAAAGAAAAAGCAAAGGGTGGTAATCTGTCGCGATATCACGACATGTTGCGCCATCCCGAGCACTAGAGGAAAGTTGTCGCGATATCATGACATGTTGCACCATCACAGTCATTGGAGGAAAGTTGTCATGATATCGCAACTTGTTGCACTATCGCGGACCGCTGGAGGAAAGTTTTCGTGATATCGTGACATGCTGCGGCGTCATGGTCGTTGGAGGAAAGTTGTCATGATATCGTGACATGTTGCACCGTCATGGTCGCTGGAGGAAAGTGGTCATGATATCACGACATGTTGTGCCGTCGTGATCGCTGGAGGAAAGTTGTCACAATATCACGACATGTTGCACCATCGCGGTCGCTGGAGGAAATTTGTCATGATATTATGACATGTTGCGCTGTCGCAGTCGCTGATGGAAAGTTGTCACAATATCGTGACATGTTGCATCATCACGGTTGCTAGTGGAAAGTTGTCGGGATATCGCGACATGTTGCACTATCACGGTCGCTGGAGGAAAGTTGTCATGATATCGTGACATGTTGCGTCGTCGTGGTCGCTAGGGGAAAGATGTCACGATATCATGACATGTTGCGTCGTCACGGTCACTGGAGGAAAGTTGTCACGATATCGTGACATGTTGCGCCGTCGCGGTCACTGGAGGAAAGTTGTCATGATATCACGACATGTTGCGCCGTAGCGGCCAAGGGAGGAAAGTTGTCACGATTTCATGACTTGTCACTTCGTCGTGACCAGGGGAGGAAATTTGTCATGATTTCGTGACATGTCGCTTCGTTGTGGCCAGGGGTGGAAATTTGTCACGATATCACGACATGTTGCTTTGTCATGGCCAGGGGTGGAAAGTTGTCACGATATCGTGACATGCTACATTATCGCAGCCAAGGGAGAAAAGGTGTCGCGATTTCATGACATGTTGCTTTTTTGCGGCCAAAGGAGAAAAGGTGTCGCGATTTCGTGACATGTTGCATTTTCACAACCGAGAGATAAGGTGTCGTGATATCATGACATGTTGCATTTTTGCTGCCATAGGAGAAAAGGTGTCGTGATATCGTGACATGTTGCATTTTTGTGACCAAAGGAGAAATGGTGTCGCGATATCGCGACGTGTTGCATTTTCATGGCTAAAGGAGAAAAGGTGTCGCGATTTCGTGACATGTTGTTTCATTGCGGACGAGAAGAGTATATGTGTCGCAATTTCGCGACATGTTGCACTTTTGTGCCCAAGGGAGAAAAGTGTCGCGATATCATGACTTATTGAGTTTTCACAGCCAAAGGTGGAAAATGTCGCGATATCGCAACATGTTGCTTTTTTGCGGCCAAAGGGGAAAGGTGTCACGATTTTGTGACATGTTGCTCGTTCGCGGCCTAAGGAGAATATTTGTGTCACGATTTCGTGACATGCTGCATCATCTATCCATGCCAACCCCTTGATAGCTAGTTAATGGCTTAGAAGATTTGGCTCCATTGCAAATCTTCTTCTACTATTGTATGCTTGTGCTCTCTCTGAGTTCGACTGGGAAGAGTCTCTTCCCATATTGTAATTGATCTTTGTTTTAATACAAGTTTTTTCAAAATTTTCAAAAAAAAATATACCATATTGGGTACATATTTATATTAGGAGTGTGTCTTAGAGTAGGGTTTGAGTATTTTCTTTATGCAATGTAATAAATGTGCAAGTGCTACAAATTACTTAATGATGTAAATGTGCATGTAGTTCATGTGCACATGAGTCTATAGCATAGGAAGATGAAGAGTCATAGAAAGGTGAAAGGTCAAAGTTACATCTCATTATATATACCTTTTATAATAGAGTGAGATGTAATATGATAGTTGCAATATTGTAGAGGATACAATGTAGAGGAAGAGTAGAGAGCAAGGTAGAAGCAATGTAGAGCATGTATGAAGTTTTAGGGAGTTTTGAGATCTCCATTTTATAGCAATGTACTATTTTTGTGAGCTTTCATTAATGGCAAATTTATGAGTAGTTGCAAATTTTTTTAATGATTTTTACATGCTTAGGATATTTCCATTATCATATATTTAATATTGCATGCTCATTTTAGTCGATGTGGTTGCATTTCATTAAGTATTTTAGCATCAAAAGCTAACAGTGGTATCAGAGCCACAAGGGATATTAATAGTAAATAGGGATAGCCACAAGAGATATTGAGAAGAGATAAGGAGATCTCATTTTAAAGAAATTTAGAATTGCTTTTTGGCTAGTCTTTCCACAAATTTGCAAGAAAACTGATGAAGACTAGGACTCAACATAGATATCTTTCCACTAGATTGAAGGATAACTAGTGAATTTTATTGATTTTTAGAGATCTAGATATTTAGATGCATTTGCTTGCTACTGTCTAAATTTTATTGCAGAAGATTAGTTTTTGAGTTACAAAACAAGAAAATTTCTCATTTGTTAGATTATATTACATCATTTGGGTCATGCAAATGTATCACCTTTGGTACATAGTTAGAGTAGGAGATTACTTTAGGGGGGAGTTAGCTAGTTACCTCAAGCAATGTAATAAATGCACAAGTATCAACGTGCAAGTTGTAATGTGCAAGGTGTCCACTTGTACAAATAGATAGAGTGTTGGCCAAGGAATCTATCTTCCTATATAAAGATCATCATAGTGAGTGATCATATAGATCAAGTTCATCAAGTTCATTATAGTAGAGAGTAGTAGATAGTGGTAGAGATCCTGAATGGAGTACAATGTAGTTCTTTATCTTATATCAATGCAGTGACCATCATCTCCATAATGCATTGTATTTCCACCACTTTCTATTATTAGTATATTTTAATCATATTGCAAAATTCTATTCTTTCATATTTTTGCATCTTATTAGGACCTATGATAGATCTCTCCCACTACATATATCCTCAAAATATAACAGTGCTATCAATGCCATGATGTATCTATATATAAATAGAGAGATCCATCATTGCTACTATTGGCCTGCATCTTTACAAATCAGATCTATTATTGTGGATTATTGCATGCAAAAGCTGCCACTAGGAATCGATTGATAGAAAGAGCCACAATAGATCAATAGGATTAGGAGAGTCACAAGTGAGAATTGAAACAAATCTAAGTTACAAAAATTATAAGATTGTATTTTTCTAAAGTATTTCCATAGAGTTGCAGGAAAACATGTGAAGACTGGGACTCAACATAAAATCAACTAGTGAAGATTATTATCTCTAGAATTATAAATTCTTCCATTTCAGTTTCTAGTATATTATTGCAGTAAAAAGAAGATTCAAAAAAAGGTTGGAAAGCTTCCTATAATAGAGTTAGGAAAAACATCTTAGAATTATTCCAACACTTGCAGTAACAAGTAGAATATTGAAGATTTTAGTGACCTAAAAAAAGGTCCTCTTACAAGAGCTATGAACCTTTAGATTGTAGAAGAGAATAAAAGGCCAAAATAGCCTTATTACAGACTATAAATATGAGCCCATGAGGATATAGGAGATTGGTGATCTCCATTTAAGATCAAAATCTGCAAAGTGTAGAAGAAGAAAATGCCATAAAAACCTTGATCCAGAAGAAAGGACTATAAAAGACTTAATTTTGAAGAAGAATCCAAAGAAGAGTTCTTGATCCATAAGAAGACTCCAAAGAAGAGTTCTTGATCTAGAATAATACTCTAAAGAAGAGTTCCTAATCCAGAAGAAGACTCCAAAGAAGATTTCCTGATCGAGAAGAAAACTCTAGAGAAGAGTTCTTAATCTAGAAGAAGACTCTAGATAAGAGTTCTTGAAGAAGACTCTAGAAAAAGGTCCTTGAAATAGGAGATTGTTGATCTCATTTATTGATTAAAGACTTTTTTCTAAAGAAGCTAAAAATATCCATTGAAGATCTTATTGGAAAACTTCTAGTCATGGAAGAAATAAAGAGGGACTAGCAAAGTCCTATTCTTGATCAGAGAATGAACAAATTTTAGAGATCCAAGAAGAAAATCTCATTACCAACACTTCCACAAGTAGAAGGTTGAAGGAAATGTCTCATTTGGAAGACCATAGAAGCTACATGATTGAAGACCTTGGAGAGGTCTCAAGGAGGAAAAATAAGAAGTCTTGGAGAGCCTTGTTGCAGATCTCGTAGAAGCATCATCAAAAGAGTTCCTAGAAGAACTCATTGGAGAAATCCACTACCAAGAAGAAGCTCCTGATAGTGAAGAACTTGGGATAATTTTCACCATCTGAAAACAAGCCCAAGAGGAGAAGAATTTGGCAAAGAGTGCCAAATATTGAAGAAGAATCCAATGAAGATCTCAAGATATGTAGAATCTTGAGAAGAAGATATTGTTTGAAGTCAGAGTTCAACAAGAAGATTGAAGGAGGATGCAGACATAAAAATACTACCAAATTCAAGATATTTGAATATGACCTCTCATAGCAAGAAGGTGAATTTCAAAGATAAATTTTTTCTAAATCTATAACAAAAAACTTGAAGGATCAAGCCACCAAAACCTAGGTTCAAGACAAAATATTTGAGACCACAGTTTGGTGAAGAAAGAAGCTATTTTGGACAACCAATAAGAAGTTGTGGAATTCATTCATATCAAGGTAGCAACTTGGTGAATCTAAATACCAAGATATACATCATCTACAGAAGCCATTAAAGGTAAGCAACTTGGATGCAATTAGTTGAACTTTAAATTAGGGTTCATTATCAAGTATCATTAAGCACCATATTTGGATTAAAGTTTCAAAAAAGAAAGTGTCATATTACAATATTCAAAAGGTGTCAAATATAGTTCTTTTAAGAGATTTACATGCACATTAAAATAGGATTTGGATGTATTTCAAAAGAAATAAATATATCATCTACCTATTATCTATCTAGAAAGCAAGAAGACTACATCCTACAATACTGATTGTAGTGTAAAAATGTAGATTGTTTCAAAGGTTCATTATAATTACTCTTAAAAATGGTAGAGATTAGTAAGTGCATTAGAAACTACTTTGATAGTTTATTTATAGGAGTAATAAGGTGAGATTATTAAAAGTGCATTAAGGTATTATTAATCCATTTACACTATACTAGTTGATATTTAACTACTTACTCTAAAAAAGGGTTAGTTTGTGTTTTTTTATTGTTAAGATCAAGGAAAAATAACCAACATATTATCAAAGTGTCTAGAGATACTATTTAGTCCATAGAACCTACAATCTATCGTGGCTTAAAAAATCCATCAAACTGGGTAAATTCCTCCAAGGAGTGGAGAAGAAAATCCACCATTAAAATCAGTGAAGGAAGCTACAAATCGAGACTTGGTGAGTCTTAGATTTGAGGTGCACCGAGGGTTATGTACAAGTAAAACATTAGTACATAAACTACTTCTTAAAAAATATTCTACGTGGTTATTAGCTTAGATTTATTACTATATTAACCAAGCAAAATGAGAGAGTTTTATAGCAAAGGAGATAATGTCAAATCAGCCATTGCCTACAAGAAAGATGCCATTAAAACCAGAAAAAAAATCTTGCAAAAGGAGGTGCAAAAATATGGTATACATTATCTTGCACCATAATATTTTGTCCTATGTAGGAAAAAGGACAAGGTCTAAGTGTCATAAAGAGACATTCTTCACAAGAAAGTAACATCTCAAAGAGTTCGTAGAGAAGCATCATCCAAGCAAGGTCAAAAGAGCCTTCAAGGAGCTCACATCATCCATGGTTTGGACAACCAAAATATGCAACCTATAAAATATACATAGCATAGCACAAGGAGAATCTATCATCCACACAGGCAGAAATACAACTTGAAATTAGGATAAAATCAAAGTATAAAGAAATAAATACCCAAGATCTAGATGTACATTCACAATAAGCATTTAAAATCACCATTGGAGTGTCACAAAACTTCCATCGTAGTTTTGCTCGTAATCCTAGCTCAAAGCCATCAAATAATTGCTCATTATCCTTGTGGGAACCAACTCACATATCAAGCACCATCGAATAATTTAGGAGAAAACACAACAAAAAAAAAGTTGGAAATAATACGTTGAGGAAGCTTGCAATAATATGTTGAAGAGGAATCACTAGGAAGGTACATGCAAAAAATAAAGGGTTCCACTTGTCACCATTGAAAAAACCCTAACGTCTTCCATATGAGCGCTTAAAATAATACTCAAATATTACACTCCTGAAGGTAATAATCAAATAAATTGTTACATAGGAAGCATTGCTTGTGTTAGAAAGGAGGTGACACATGTAACCAAGTCATATAAATACTCAGGAAAGCCTCTAATGTTCATCCTCCATCCAACAACAAATATTACAAGTTTCAAAAGAAATCTACATCATCCAAGCATTGAATAAAACACCTATGACACTTATCCCTTATAAAAAGGAACTCCTTCCTATTTAAGGAGCCTAAAACCAAGGAGGGAAGTGCATTCAAAGAAACAAGGAGTTGAAACATGGAAGAAGATGGAAGAGCAATTAAAGCTCTTGGTAAAGACATTCAAAGCAGGTCAAAGAAACCATATTTGAGGCACCACAATTCAAGGATTGAAGTTAAGGGAGAATCAAAGCCTACCATTGGTTATAGCGTCCAAGAGAAGAATTAAATATTGCTATAATCCATGTCTGAATTTAATGCCAATTACTTAAGGTTTGCAACATTATAAAGGTAAGATTTTACCTTATTCTAATTTGATTTCATCAAAAGGAGTTATAAGGGTATAATATAAGGTTGAAACTATAGGGAAATCAACCACATTTAGAAGCAAAATTAAAGGATAATTATACACCAAAAATAACTTAATATTTGTAATTTAAAACATAGTATAAATAGGGATTTTTACTTGGAAAATTTAAAATCTCTAATATTGCAAATATTATTGTTTTCTAATATTCCAAATAAGGGTGTTATAAGGAATTCTACACCAAAATTAGATTATTACAATTTAGAAACATTAAAAGGCTATAAAATAAATTTCATCAAGGAATATTAAGGGTTGGAATTAATTGGTATACTTGTCTCAAAATATCATTGAAGGGACAAAAGAAATCCAACCATTAAAACTTCATCAAATTAACAAGTGTTTAGTTCAATAGGATAAATAAGGAGTAATAGAAGTTGATTTTTGCTATTTACAAAACTTTACAAAATCAATCTAAAATTGAACTACTATTCCAAAAATTATTTTATCACTCATATAGCATATCAAAAATCACAAGGGATTCATATGGTAGACTACTTAGAAGATTCTATCAAGTAAGATACAAGCACTTTATATTCTATACTAGGCAATTTAAAATGGTTCCACACGGATCATCATGGCATAAAACAAATTCTTCCTTGCAATATCCCAGTTACTTAAAGGTCTAAACTATTTCTCCTAGTAAAATAAGGTAAAAGCAATTTTAGTATATGAAAAACTTTGGGAGATAGCTAAAGGAATAGTAAAAAGACCAAGCATAGGTGATATTGACATTCAAAAGTTTGAAGAAAATGATGCAAAATACCTAATGATAATAATCTTTGATATCACTGATAAAATGTAACCTTATATTAGTTTAGCAAAGACATCTACAAAATCTTGGAAAATCTTAGAAAAGATATTCAAAGGAAAAAATAAAGCCACTATCCTTCATCTTCAAACTCAACTACATGTCCTAAAAATGAACATTGGCAAGAGCATAGAACTATTCCTAAGGAAGGTAGTAGATATTAAAGGAAAATTTTTAACCATATAAGAAGAGACTAAGTATGAATTTATTACCCAAGTAACCATGAGATCACTTCTAGATAGCTACAAGCATTTGGTTACATCTTTACAAGTACTACGCAAAGATACTTCTTTTGATGACCTAATCAATATTCTTCAAGAGTATGAGGTGGAGAACATAGTTAAAGATAAAATGACTAACACTGCATTGGCATCAAAAGATAATCCATAGAGAAATATTTCTTCATAATCAAAAGGATGAAGACCATAGAATAACAAATATTGTCAGATATGCAAAAAAAAAGGTCATAGTACTAACTAATGTAGATTCAATTTCAGAAATCAGAATCAAGGAAATAAAATAAACAATGGAAGCAAATTTAAACCTACTACCTACTAGCTACTTATGAAGAGTGGTATCCACTACCTAAACTCCAAAACTAACTAGATTTTAGGAGGAAGGTGTCGAAAAAGGGTGCCCATATATTGCTTAAAATGGTGTGATATTTTTAGATATATGATATGAAGTGTTATACCACCATTTACCTAGAGGAAACCATTTAGCACACTAGGGAGGATATTCAGATGAAGTGCAATGAAGATATGTTTCCAATAACTTGCTAACAATCTCCATTTGACCATCTATTTGAGGGTGGTATGCTAAACTCATATTAAGGTGAGTGCCCTACAATTTAAATTGTTCATAGCAAAAGTGTTTGGTAAAAGTAGGGTCCCAATAAAAAAAAAATAGAGTTATGCATACCATGAAGGCAAAATATGGAGTATAATAAGATTTGGGCAACTATAGAGGTTGTGTAAGGGTGAGCTAAGGAACAAAAATGAGCATGCTTGGTTAGATAGTCCACTACCACTAGAATGATGGATTTAACCCTAGATTTTGATATTCCTTCAATAAAATCCATAGAAATATTTTTCCATATCTATGTGAGGATTGGAAGTGGATAAAGTGTTCCTAGAGTGCAAATCATTTCTCCCTTCATTTTTTTGTGCATATCACATTCTTTCATAAAGGTCCACATGTCCTTCTTCATTCCATTTCAAAATAAAGTGTGCTTGATCCTTTCATAAGTTTTAAGAAACCCTAAATATCTAGGAGTAGGTGATGTTTGAATTTCCTTCAATATGAATTCATTAATTTGTGAATATGAGGACAATAATATGATCATGATATCTCAAGTGTTGTTCATCTCACACATATCAAGGGCATGAGTTGGAATCATCTACAAGTTTTTGAATCAAAGAATATAAACTTGAGTCCTCAATCATCTCTTCCTTGAGTGGATTGGTCCATTAATGAAGTGCTTATGATATAGCATACAATATACTTTAATCTTCATACTAGCATGAAAGTGTATCTGCCACTATATTCTTCTTTTATTTCTTATAAGCAATTTTACAATCATACTCCAAAAATTTGGAGACCCATTGTTGTTGTTTTGGGGTGGCTACTCACCATTCTAAGAAACACTTAAGACTTTGGTGGTATATTTTGATTTAAAAGTTATGCCCAATGAGGTATGCCTACTATTGATTGAAAATATGGAAAATAGGCAACATCTCATTTTCATAAGTAGATTTTTCCAACTTTCTAATGGACCCCTTCTCATCCTTAGGGTTTGCTTTGTGGTAGAACATTATCAAATTAAGATCCATAATTCTGAAGGGATGCATATGGGATGTTGGAGATGGAAAAAATATTGGCTTCTAGGAGGATTCTTGTCTTGTGAATTTTACCCTTGCTTCTTTCCCAAACCTATATTTTGTGGAGGAACTAACTAGGTGAGTGTTTGGATTGAAGGTGGTTGATTTCATTGAAACCATCAATGTAGGGAAGAAGTAGAAGTTACTTTTAATCCCTAGAGCTTCTCATATTGAGGAGGAGGATTTGAAGTTTATTTTTGATAGCATAAAGTTGTAGGTTATCAAGAACAATGATGAAGAGGATGTTATTATTTGGAAATGGAAGAAGGATAGATCCTTTTTTGTTATGTTTGCATACTTCTTATTAGACTATAGGCCCCCCTTGGTTCCCCATACAAAATGTCTAGCTTAGAGGCCTCATTCCCAAAATAATATTTTCTTTTGGTTGGCTAATCAAAATAAAATTATTTCTACTGATAATCTCTAAAAAGGATGTTTATTTATCTCTAACAGATGTTATCTTTGTGGAGCGAGTTTTGAATATGTTCTTCACATTTTTTTAGTGCACCTTTTCCATGGAGGTGTTTCATTTTTTTTATTATTGGGTTTTTCATTTTAACCTTTCTGATTTGTGTGACCATTGGAATACCCCCTTATTTACCTCTTGATTATATATGTTTTGGTCTTTCATCTTGTCTCACATTTTATGGATTTTGTGGAAGGAAATAAATAATCGAGCATTTAAGAATTCCAAAAGGGATGTGCCCTCAATTTGCTTTAGAACAATTTTAGTGATGGTGGAGAATGTTTTAATCCTATCCTTGGATGTGATTAGAAGTATTGAGGTAGAGGTATTTTTAGATTTTTAATTAGGTTTTCATCCCTTAACCAAATGTGTCAAGCAGTCAAGAACTAGCAATAAAGCACTAACTAATGGGACCCCCTCCCCCTATATGGATCAATCTTAACTTCAATAAGGTCTCAAAAGGAAATCCTGGTCACACTAGATATGGGGGCTTAGTTAGGATTGACAAATGGGAGATCTTGTTGGCCTTAGCTATCATACCAGTCATTTTGTCAAGTACAGAGCTCTCTTTGAAGAAATATCTTAGTTGGAATCCCTAAAGTACAAGAAAGTGATCATCAAAGGCAATTCCTTAAACTTATTTAATCTAATGAATGGATTCCAAACTCCTAGTTGGAACATTTCAAACATGATTGTGCAATCAAAAAGGTTCTTCTAGAATCTAGAGGAATTTCAAGTTAAACATATTTTTAGAGAAGAAAATAAATCTATAGATTTCCTTGCTAATTTGGATTTGTAGCAACAAGGTGTATTGATATGGAGGGAAGATTTCCCCCAAGGACTCAGTCAGGTGAATAATGCTATATTATTTTTTAGGGGTTTTATGTATTTTCGTGTTATAGGTTGGTTAATTTATGTCTTAATAAGGGGAGGTCCTTCATGGTATGGTATAGTACTAAGGAAATTTTATTGAGAAAATTAAAAATTTCAAATTTTGAATCCCCTCCTCATGGCACCAATACTTTTGAGTTATGGGACCCTTTGCAGAGGTGGTAGTGGAGATAGATGCAGGATGAAAAAGGACATTATCTCACAAAAGGAATTTTTAAATCCTTGGTGAAATATATGAGGATCACATGGATGCTCCTTTGGTAGGTTTGTAGACTGCTCTACACTTGTTATCATTATAAAGAGTAGGATGAGGTGGGGGGTCCATTTGGAACTCCCCTTTTGATTTTTTTTGTCACATCATTTAGTTTGAACTTACATTCATGGAAAAAATGGGATTAAAAGTATTTTTTTGGTAAATGTAGGGCTTTGGGATTGGTAAAAACCAATGGTTATTACCCTTAATTGATCTACATAGGTCGATGTGGTAGGTTATATTACATGGTGGTAAAGTGTGCATGTCGATTCATATGAATAGGTGCTAGGTTATCTTTCATAGGTCCTCAAAAATCACTAATAATCATTAAATAATGGGGAGCCAAGTGACTAGATAATTTGGCTCATGTTTTAAGAGTGACTATTCAAAGCATGATTCTATGAACCTCCTTGTTTTTCCTTGGAGAATGTTCTAGATTGTGAGGTGGCAAGTTCATGTTGGATTTCCAATCTTTTCTATTCAAGTGTCAAAAAGGAATATTTTCAGTATCTGGCTTATATTAGTATTCCTTGCTTCATCCTAAGGTATTACGTTAGGTATGTTCAAGGGACCCATTAGTGGATTTGTATACCTAGCACTTTTTTAAAGAAATTATCTTTACCATTTTTAAATATCCATAGGGGAACCTCTGAGTTTTTGGAAGTGGTTGGGGATATCTCTATCAAAAGCTCATTTCTTCTGATGAGTAGTTGTAGAATTTTTGGAGAATATTGTTGGAAGATGAAAGGCATAGTAATTTAGCCAAGTATTCTAAATGTGGATGGGGAGGTTAGAAATATTTTGAAAAAAAGTGGTTTACTCCACTGTTTATTGAAATTCAATGGGTAATATGGCATATTCCTAGAGGAATAGGATGGTGCAAATTGGGGAACTAGAATTTGAAATATGCATTCCACTAATTATCGAGGTTACTGGTATTCCACTGGATGGGTTGTGCCATAATAGAGATAAGCATTCCCTTGTTAGGAAAAAGAAATTGTTTCTGAGCGAGGAGGAAGATCTGGTCAAAATGCATAATGGTTACCAAAGAAGTTCCCTCAATTCACCTTGGGATATGGTGGCTTTGATAATAATTCAATATTTCATGTTGGATGAGAACCGGGACTTGTTAAGGAATTATTATATTCCTTTCTTGAACTAGTTGTGGTGGAAAATATTGTTGAACATCCATTCTTTTCTTATCAAATCTATGGAGAATTCCATGTAGAAAGTTAAAAAGGTGAATTGATAGACCCCATCCATCAGGGATTGAAAAATTTGATCTTTTATCATATTTTAAACATTACGGATATCTCAGGGGAGAAAATTATCACTTCTATGGCCAACCCAATGATGATCCCTATTATCATTGGATCCCCTACTTCATCCAAGTTTAAATTCAGTAATTCCCAATCTTGTGAAGCTACTCGTGTCACGTCTATTTCCTTGGATTGTGGGCATCTAGAGATGCCAATGGGTACGTGTGATGCATTCAAAACCCCTAAGAGAATCAAAGGAATTAAGGAAGGTATTAGTGCTTTAGACGATTGGTGGAAAATCTATCAAATCCAAGAAGGCTCCACTCTTCGTCGATGACTTTTCCTTAGAGGAATTTTTTCCTTCCAAAAATAAATCCAAGCTTTCCTATGGTTCACTGGGTAGGGAAAAATTAAAAATTGATAGGTCGTTGGAAACCCTTATTATTTTGAAGTCTCATTTAAATATGTTAATGAATTTTTAGAACTCCTTTATTGGCATGTTGATCGTGTACATATCATGTACTAAAGATATTAAAATAATGATGGACTAGGAGCATGGGGATCCTACTACATCATCTATGGATACAGGGGAAGTTAGAGAAGGTGATATCGAGGGATGATGCTCTTTGGGGATTTCTCTCAAGCTTGGTGCAGTTGGATTGTTATTTTACTTTTGTTCATATCTCATCATAAGTTGTTGATATTTGTATCCTTTAGGCTTTATTCCTAGGGTGCCTTTATTTCTTTAGGTAGATTGGTTCCACGGGATGTCTTTGTTCTTGTAGTGTTCTTTTGTTTTTCTACTAGGACATTTTATTGCCACTATGTGGTTGATACTTTTGTAGTGTTGTTGTGGTTCTCTATAGTCTCCAGGTTCTCCCCTAATATTGTAGTGTTCCTCTCTTTGTAAAAGGTTCTAGGTTCCTTTTAAAACCTCTTTCATCAAATAAAAAAAAGCTGATTTTGCCAGATTTTTACGTAATAGTATATTGTTTGTGAAATCGAATGGTATTCCTTCTTGCGACAAAATTATCCCAATTCCACTACTTGAAGCATCACTTTTAATTACAAAGGATTTAGAAAAATTGGGTGTTGCTAACACCAACATTGATATCATAGCTTATTTTAGGTCTCTAAAAGCTTGTTCCACTAGTTTTAACCACATGGATGAGTTCTTGCTCAACATAGCTATTAATGGGGCTGCAATTTTTCCATAGTTTTGAATTAACTTCCAATAATACCCAATGAGAACCAATAAACCTTAAAGTCCCTTAAGGTTTTGAGGCTTTGGCCATTCTTGTATAGCTTAGATTTTTTTGGATCCACTTTGACTCTATCCTTTGATACAATGTGACCTAAGTATTATACTTTACATAAAGTTGATTTTTAAACAAAATTTTTAAGACCTGATCCAAATGTTTGTAATGCTTCTCCCAAGTATGACTATAAATCATAATATTATCAAAGAAGACTTGATTTAATTTGCATAGGAAGTGATAAAAACTTGAATTCATCAAACCCTAGAAAGTGAAAGATGCATTTGTTAGCCCAAATATCATGACCAAAAATTTGTAATGCCCTTACATGAGCTCTAAAGATACTTTTAGGAATATATTTTTCCTTGATTCTAATTTGATGGTAACCTAACCAAAAATCCAATTTTGAGAAATATTGAGCCACATGCAACTCATATATAAATTCATCAATTATAGGAATAAAAAATTTATCCTTGATGGTTATTTTATTGAATTCTTAAAAATCCACACAACGACCACAACCTATCATTTTTACATATAAACAACACTAGATAGGAATATGGATTAACATTGGATTTAATAACCCCTACGACAAGTAGTTCCTATACCATTTTGTTGATCTCTAATTTGTGGACATATGGATACTTGTAATGGTGGACATTTAGAGGGAGACTACCTAGAACAAGCCAAATTGCATGATCATGAGTGCAACAATGGGGAAGTACATTAGGTCTCTAAAAAACTATTGCATATCTTTCTAATAGTAGATGTAATTCCTCCTATATTTTATTTTCATTGTTAATTGGGGTTTGTATAGCAAATAATTACACCATGACTCTATGAGATGACTTTTTAATAGCTTCTCCATCCTACGAGATGAAACAAGTTGAGTAGCATTGCTCATCATTACCCATAGATTATATTGAATTCCCTCTTAGAAAAATCTCATCCATAGCTTAAAAAATTTCCACACTACTAGTACCAATGTTCTAAGCCACTATGTTCCCAATACAACATCACACTCTCCCAAGGGAAGGGTAAACATATCATCCTTAAGGTTATATTCCCCTATTTATACTTTGATATTTCTACACTTACCCTTACAAGGTAAAGTTCCTCCATTGGTAATCATGACCTCAAAGGAATTATAGGTATTAGTATTACAATTTGCCTACTTCACCACTCTAGGGTCAACAAAGTTGTGTGTGCTACTAGAATCAATAAAAATTATTATTCTTCATCCGTTGAAATTCCGTATCACCTTCATAGTTTAGGGGTATCTATTCCTACTAAGGAATGGACTAAAAAATTTTGTTGGGGTTCTTCTTGGGACTCAAGCTCCTCTATATGTTTCTCTTTCTAATGCTCTTCTTCCTCCTCTTACAATTATTTGGTTGTTGACTCATCCACATCAAGCAAATACAATTTTTGTTTCACACATTTGTGTCTAGGTGAATCCTTCTCATCACAACTATATCATAGCCCTTATATCTATTAGCTTCAATATCTTTTCAAGTCAATAATTTGATAGTATGTGATTTATTAATTGGAGTTGATGTTGGTTTAGATAGAAATGGAGGTCATGCTTATGGAAACTTGGAGGTGCATCTTTGAAACATGAATTTAACATCTAAAAACCTATCCAATCATATTGGCTATACCATGGTTTGTGATTTAAACATTTTTACCTTAGCCATAATATCATCCTTCAATCCACTAAGAAAACAACTTTGGGCAAAATTTTCACTCAAACCATTAGTATGCTTCACTAAATTTTCAAACTAGGCCTAATATTATTGAATAGATGAGGTCTATTTTAGTTTAGTGAGAGATCCTTTAAAGTCCATACTCTTTAGAGCCCAATTGAGTGAATAATTATTTCTTAAATTCTTCCCAATCAATCTAATAAATATTGGGATGCATTTTTCTCACCCATTGATACCACTAGGCATTAAATTGAAAATTAAAATATATAATTATGAGTCTTAAATGTTGTGGAACTCTATATGGATTAAAATATTGCTCTACACAACAAAACCAACCATAGGGATCCTTGCCATCAAATTTTATAAAATCTAAATTATGCAGTTTGTATGTATTGTTATTGTAATGGTTGGTGTACGTTCCCCTTTACCCGAGCTCTCCCCCTTACATTCATATTATTTATGACTATATCGATTGTATGCCTAAGTGCCACCCATTAAAAAATTCTTCATTTCATCAACTATTTCATTGAATATATTTTTTATCTATTTTTGCTCCCTTATCACAAGCTTTATTGATTCATGTAATTTATGGTTGTCAAATTCTATTTTGGCCTAAATCTAACTAATATCAACTTGCAAGTAGCTCATTTGATTAGTGATTTTTTGGCCTAGTGACTTGACTAGTTGGTCACCAAATTGACTCACCAATTTGTTAATTTATTGATTTAGTTTTTGTTCCATTTATACCCCTTTAGTACTTTAGCCATGTATTGGGGGTGTTGTCCTATCCAAATTACCAATGAGTGATGTATATAAAAATTATCATCTCAAACAACTTATTCAAATGAGCTATATCTCAAAATGGTAATTTTTAAATTTAAAAAACAATTATATGTGCTATATACCAAAACTATCAGCATGTTGAGATAATCGTAATGGACTAGGTCTCAAAATGAAACTTTTTCACACCGTAAATATTTTTTAATTGATTGTTTTTTCTCCTAAATATTCTCAATAAAAGGGATGTTTAGGGTTTGATAGATGATAAAATAGGTTACTCTAGGACAAGGTGTGTGTGCTTCCTATAGCTCTATGATATACTACAATAGTGATTAGTAATAATTAGACCAATATTTCAGGCCACTACCTAAGGAGGATATAGTAAATATCCTTAAGTGCATTACACACCTCTCCAATTAGTATAGGGTGGTGATCTTACCAAGTGTCGTGCTTAGTGTACTATGGATAGATACACATTTGAATACTTCCTAGGGCTAAAGGTCTCTCCTAAACCTGAGGTGTCTCTCTATATACCTAAGGGTATATGGAAGCTCAAGTTTGTATTTGTGTGGTCTTAGGTCTAGGTATTGGAGTCTTATCACCCCTCACATCACTAGATGCTTTACAACCAATCTATCTTAGGAAATAACAACAAATTATTCATGATATTTTAAAACCCTTAGAATAGGGTTTCTAACCTATTAAACAAAAACAAAAAAAAAACAATATGTTTTTCATAGGGTGTTTCATGGAAAAGAACAAAAGGAGGAAAATTATACCTAATAGAAATGGAATGGCAGGACAAGAACTATTGTAGCTACAATAGAGAATAGTCCTAAAAAGTTCTCTCATACCATTTGTTAGAAACCTTCCAGTTAAATTAAGCACATCCACATAAATATTGCAATAAATAACAAAATTAATAGAAATATAATAACTTTATTGATCAACGTAGAATCATAAGGTATAATGACAAGCCTATTCGATGGGTAAAACTCGTTAGAAGCAAAAATTTGACACAATATGAAAAGACTAGATACATTACATAACCTAACATTTTTAAAGACTCTTATCAACCTTAACTATAATGCTCAAGGGTTAGATTCACATGCAAGTGGGGACCCAAGCTAGGAAATTCTACAAACGTTTTAGTTATATTCTTTCTAAAGGTTACATTATATGGACCCATATGTCTACGCACCCTAAATTCCACATAGATGTTATAATGTATTACACAATAATGTTAAAATAGAGACATTATATAATAATGTTAATATGGGGTCCTAACAAAAGGGGTCAAAAACATTGAGTATAAAAGGATAAAATTTGTAATGGGACATGAAGTGGGGTATTAGGGATATTTTTATGGGGATGATACTAAACTAGAGGATGTCAATGCCGTGACCAAAGAATATATTCTTAGCCCTCGTATTTTATAAGATAGTGCTAGTGGAAGTAGGAGAAGTGTGCTACTAGGCTTCAACATCAGATAAAATATAATTCATAATAGTACATGGGGGAGGGAAAAGGTAAAAAATGCAAGACTAGCTATAGCTAATTTTTGGTATTCCTACAATATTTCCTTTAATTGTGTGAATAGTCCCTATTGGGATACCCTAGTGAAGGCATTGAGTGAGCTTAGAAAAGGAGTTAAGACACCTTCAACAAAATATTTAAGTTGACCATTATTGGAGGAGTCTATAATCAAAACATGTGCTCTTGTAGAAGAGCAAAGAAATATATGGAGGGAAAAGGGTTGTAGCATTCTTTCTAATAGATGGAAGGTTACAATATATCACATTATTTTGAACTTCAATTTGGCTTGGGGTGGATAAATGGTCTTCCTAGAGTTTGTTGATGCCTCATGAGAGATAAAGAATGCATAATTGTTATTCAATTTTTTGGAAGGGGTCATGTTATGAATAGAAGTGGAGAATGTTATTTTAGTGATAAAAAATGTAGTGTCATATGTATCTATAGGTAGACTTCTCAAGGAAAAGCTAAATTTCTTGAAGCCCATGTGCTACCTATTGCATTAACCTCATGCTTGAGGATATTGACAAAATATCATGGGTGATGACCATGGTAGAAGAGACGAAGAACATTACATAGTGTATCTATAATCACACATGGGTGCTCAACTTGATGAGAGAGCATAAATACTAGAGGGACATCCTTTGCCCATTGATAACTTGATTTACCTCCAATTTTATTGCCTTGTAGAGCCTTCTAATGGAATCAACCAATTTGAAGTAGATATTTATGAGCAAGGAATGGTATGCCTCACCATTTCATTCAAAATATGAGGTGTAATGGATATGGAGGTAAGTGTTTGACGATTCATTTTAGATGAGCATTCAAAAAATTATCAAGGTAATTATAATTTGCTTATTGAGTTCAAATTTAAATTTAAAATATTATTTTATACTTTGGGATTACTTTTTATAAATTTTTAGCATTCACTCTTTAATTACAAGTGTTAGAACTCATGGTAATGGTTTTTCGTCTTGTAGATAGTGAAAATTTGGTAATGGGCTATCTATATAAGGCAATTGATGGAGCCAAAGAGACCATCGAGCATTATTACAATGGCAAGCAATGAAATTTTGAACCAATTTAGTGCATTATTGATAAGAGATAGACAAGGAAACTCCAACAACCAATTCATACCATGGGGTGCTTCTTGAACCCAAAATTCTTTTCCACTAGTAGTCTTAGCGATGATGAAGAGGTCTAGGAAAGGTTTTGTACTTGTGCAAAGAGGATGATAGATAATCGTGCTAAACATTGCCTTACCCCTACTAAGTTGCAACTATATAAGACCATCAGAAGAAGCTTATTTGTGTCCCCTTTATTAAAGTTGCAAGGTCAAGCTTACAACTAAGTAAAACATTTAAAATTTTAAAATTTAACTTTTGTTTTAAATTTTTATGTAGTTTACATTGTTGTAGTTTACGAATATAAATTAATACTTTGAAAGTTATATTTTTTGTAGATTTAATGTGGGAGGACTATGGTTCCAAAACACCTATTATGTAGAGGATGGTTGTCCACATATTGAGTCAATCTTGTAGCACTTCTAGGTGTGAGCAAAATTGGTCTCTATTTGAGGCCATATACACCAAGAAGCACAATAGGTTGATATAGAAGCACCTCAATGACCTTGTGTTTTTGCAATACAATCTTAGCCTTTGCATAAGACAAGTGGAGGCTAGTGAATCATACAAGGAAATTGAAATGAATGAGCTAGATCCACTATGTGAGTGGATTGCCAAGAGTCCTATGGATACCAAGTATACTATAAAACACATTGAGGCACTTAAAGAGAAAGTAAAACATATAAGAGGATTGGAGGAGATATGCAATGATGATATTGTACCTATAGAGCCTCTAAGTCCACCAATTTAGAGCCAAGACCAACCATCTAATACAAAGGTAAGGAAGAGAAAATAAAAGGTTTTAACCTACTTCATATTTTGAAATATTGTATTTCGATGAATTAATTATTTGGATAGTTGATTCGAACTATGATTGTACTTTTTTTAATGAATATTTAATATAAAATTGTCAGAGAAGGTGGTTTTCACATAGTCTGTTTTATTTTATTGGGAGGTCTCCTAGTGGGGAATTGACTCAACCATCTTGGATTTATTCCTTAGTCTCTTTTGCATGTCACTAGTTGGAAAATCCAATGCATATATTCTGGTCTTGCTCACTGGTCCCTCAAGCTTGGGAGTGTCAAAGTTTTCTCAAAAGTAGAAGGATTTTAGGAATGGATGACTCCTAAGAATGATACAAGCCTAAAGTTTGGTACATGATCCGAATTAATTTTTTTCCTATAGAATTGTAAAAATAAAATTATGTTAAAAATAAACATGAGTTTGGAAAGGAAGATGTTTTATGTCTTATTCTTTCTCTGAATTTGCAAACTTTTTGACTTTTCAATTATTGTTTAATGTTTTTTTCCTTTCTTTTATTGAATATTTTTCTTACGTTTAGTTTTTGCATTGTTTTATAAGCTAACAATTTTTTATTTTTTTTTTGTACACGGTGGAATCGGTAGCCGTCACGAATCCGGGCATGTTGTCCGGATTTTTATGACCGCCACAGTATTTTGCGCTATCCGCCCCTATAACCACCATGCCACGATCATTTTAAACCTTTTACGCCGCTTAAAGCACCAGGAAAAGGACAAGCGTTCACTCCGACGAAATCCGAGATTTGAACCTTGGACCTTCGTCCCCTTACGGAGTTTGAAGGAACCAATTGGTTTACACCTCGGACCTAAAATCTCTAAAATTAAACTGCTAATTTATTTTTATTTAAAATTTGTTTAACTATAATTAATGATCCATCTCATATTATTTTAAGTTAAAAAAAAATTATAATATTATATAAATATAATAAAATATATTCCAAAATCAAACCTATAATATTTGTATATTCTTTAAAAAAACAAGCGACACACAATGCATACACGAGTTATCATCCTTAAGTAACATCGACGAAGAACCGACTCGATGTTTGGGATGATAAAGAATGTCATGTGAAACAATTATAGAGGGCAAAGTAAAATGAAGTGTCCAATTCGTCATTTTTTTATGTTTTTTTTTTTAATTTACATGGTGGAATCATTAGCCGTCATAAGTTTGCGTAAGTTGTTCAATTTTATGGTTGTTACAGTATTCTGTGTTATTTGTTTCGAAAACTGCCACACAATTTTCACGTGTTAGGTGTTAGATTTTATGGTCGTTACAATATTCTTAGATTTTATGGTCGTTACAATATTCTGCAATGGCAGCCTCGAAAACCGTTACACAGTTCTTTGAGCAATTCACCCTTGAAATTGTGCCACAATCATTTTAAACCTTGTACGCAGCTAAAAACTCAAAAAAAAAAAATAATAATAATAGATTTTATGGTCGTTACAATATTCTACACTGGCAGCCTCGAAAACCGTTACACAGTTCTTCGGGCAATCCACCCTTGAAATCGTGCCACAATCATTTTAAACCTTGCACGCAGCTAAAAAAAAAAAAAAAAACAAGCGTTCAATCCGAAAAAACCCGTGACTTGAATCTTGGACCTTGTCCGATGAAGCCATATAAAACATTATGTACTTTACCCCGCAGGACATAGGTCTCTGTGGGCATCGGGTGCTTCTTCTCTACCTCTGCAGAGGAGACGAAGGAGATCTTGAATGTCGTCCCGGTGGGCATCGGGTTAATGCTATCAACGTCATGGGATTGGATTTTCGCTCTCTAATTAAGGCCTAACAGCCATCAAAGAAAGTCTCCCCAATCACTTTCACTTTTGTGGTCTAAAGTGGATTGTAAATTGTTTGTTTAGTAAAATATTTATTAAGAAAATATTTGGGTTTATATTTTGGGGTGTTAATTTAGAAAGGTAGTCTGTTTAAAATAATTTGAGCGGGTTAGACCAACCATGATGATACAAATCCCAAGAGATTCATGAATAATTTCCTTTTCAACTTGAATCAACAACATAAAGATAAATAAACTTGTAAAAAAACAACCCGTTAACATAATTTACTAACCAACTCCAAAATAAAAATAAAACTCTTCATGTGTGTTTGTTTGTGAATTTTACATTGTAGTGGTAAGCCTTATCAAGAAGTAGATCATTAGCTTAAATATAAGGTGGTTGCAACAGCCAAATCATCAAGTCGAATGTCCTCTGAAAAACGAAGAATAAGCGAACACATAAACGATATTCACAATCATCATTCATATTGCAATTCCGTACGTCTGCAATTTTACTTCCACATCCGAGTATTACACGCAAAGAATATTCCGATGCAAGTTTTTTTTTTCTTTTATACGACACTGTTATTTTATATATTTTTATTTTATTTTTAATTTACATGGTGGAATCTTAGTTGTTAGGGGTTCGGGTAGGTTGTCGAGTTTAGGGTAGGTTGTCCAATTTTTATGGCATTTTGGGGAGGAATTTACATAGTGGAATCTTAGCCGCCATGATTCCCAGTAGACTGTCCAGTTTTTATGGCATTTTGCATTGTTTACATGGTGGAATCTTAGCTGCTATGAGTCCGGGTAGGCTGTCCAACTTTTATGGCCGCCAGTATTCTGGTTATTCACCTTGGAAATCGTCACACAGGTCTTCGTGCAGTCCGTTCTTATAACCACCCTGCCACAATCATTTTAAACTTTTAAGGAACAAGTGTTCAGTCCAGGTTCAATCGAGGCCCCAGGTTTGAACCTTAGACCTCCACCCCACTTACAAAGTTTGGCGAACCAATTAATTTACACATCGAATCTATTTTATACAACAGTGTTAATCCCTTATCATTTGTTCTTTTAATTCTGTTTCGATTCCATTATTACCAACGTAGAAGAGTAACAAATACATCCTTTTGTTTTTTATATGTAATTACGACGACATTTCGACCGTAACAGCAAACAAATAGTTTAAAATAAATATAAAATCGGAGGCACTATATGTTTTTTTTTTACGCATTAAAAAATAGTTTACATTTTATTTATATTTTATTACTAAGGTTTTGGAGCTATTCCTTATAATTATTATAAGGCCTGGTTGTTGACGTCCCAGCTTGAGGGAGGATTACATGTGGTTTAGAATAGGAAATACAGTTAGGTTGACTCACATTCAGTTTAATTAGGTTAGTTTATTATTTTTACATTAAATAAGGTTTTGATGAAGATAGATTGTTTTTGATCAAGTCAATCTACTACTTTGTTTATACTTTCAAAATCTAAACCTGAATCTTTACTCAAAATTTATCAATCCACACAACTCTTAAAACTTTTTATCAATCCACACAACCTTAAAACTTTTTATATGACGGTGGGTGCTGGTCCGCACCTGCATTTGGTGATCTATCCTCCTCTCCCTCTCTTCCCCTTAATTTTGTGGTGTTTCTGTATAATGACTGTGTATTCAGCTAAGATTGTATAATACACTCTGTAATTTAAATAATATATCTATTGCAACTGCATCCATTCACCTGTTCACATTTGATATCAGTGAAAAGCAGAATAATCAAAGATGCGGGCATGCTTATGGAAAGAGGGGACCAAAGCCAAAAATGTACCGAGAGTGGATGGGAATGACATAAAGTGCTACCGACCATTAATGTAGGTATATATTTCCATCTCTTCCCATTGAACAGACGAGCAATACAGAAAGTTATGGAATATGGTCAAAGCCATTTGTATTGGTACATAGTTTAGGCTAGGTTGGAATATTTGCTTTGCGTTTCAAACACGGAAGTTGGACAAGTCAAGGAGAACCAACGATGATTGACGCCAATATATCTGCCTCATTGTGTTTTGCCTACCCATTTTCCACGCGTTCTATTGAATGGTTGCATTTATCGTGGCAAGTTTCTTTGTAGATGGGGGAAAAACTGAAAATGGGCAAAGAGGCTGTTTTATTATTATGGTAAACAATGCAAGTTTGAATCGCATTATTGATAAGAGATGAATAAGGCAAATTCATCAACTTATTCATATCATGGGGTGTTTCTTGAATTCAATTTTTTTTTTATATTAGTAGTTTTAATAATAATGAAGAGATTTAGGTAAGGTTTTATACTTGTAAAAAGAGGATGATAGATAACCCTATCAAATATTGTCTTATTCTTGTTAAGTTGTAATTTTATAAGGTTACAAGAGGAAGCTTGTTTGTGTCCCTTTTATTAAAAAGACAAGGTTAAGTTTAGGACTAAGTAAAGCATTTAAACTATTAAAATTTAACATTTGTTTTAATTTTTTATGTAGGTTATGCATATAAATTAATACTTTAAAAATTATATTTTTTTGTAGATTTATGGTGGGAGGACTATGGTTCCAAAACACCTATTATGTAGAGGATGGTTGTCCACATCTTGAGTCAATCTTGTAGCACTGCTAAGTGTGAGCATAATTGGTCTCTATTTGAGGTCATATACACCAAGAAGCACAATAGGTTGATATAGAAGCACCTCAATGACCTTGTGTTTTTGCAATACAATCTTAGCCTTTGCACAAGACAAGTGGAAACTAGTGAATCTTATAAGGAAATTGAAATGGATGAGCTAGATCAACTATGTGAGTGGATTGTCAAGAGTCCTATGGATACCAACTATACTGTAAAGCACATTGAGGCACTTAAGGAGGAAGTGAAATATTTAAGAGGATTAGAGGAGATATGCAATGATGATACCATACGTATAGAGCCTCCAATTTTTCCACCAATTTATATCCAAGGCCAACCATCTAGTGCAAGAGAAAGAAAGGAAAAACAAAAGGTAGTTTAAAAAATGCTTCATATTTTGAAATGTTGTATTTCTATGATATATTTAGTTGTATTTGTTGATTTATAAACTATTATTGTGCTCTTCTTTTTATGAATATCTAATATAAAATCAACTTTTTGACTCTCCAATTGTTGTTAATTTTTTTTTAAATATATCTTAAATTTAATTGTTGCCATGTTTTTGTCAAATTAACAACAAAATCTCCAAAATTAAACTGCTAAATTTATTTTAAGTTAAAATTTTTTCATCTATAATTAATGGTCCATCTTATATTATTTTTATGTTATAAAAATACAAAAAATTATAATATTATATAAATATAATACAAATTTATTCCAAAATCAAACCTATAACCTGGTATATTCCTTAAAAAACAAGCAATGTGCAATGCATACACGAGTTATCATCATGTAGTAACCTAGTATATTCATTAAAAAAACATGCCACACACAATACATACACAAGTTATCATTATGGAGTGACATCAAAGAACTAGTGGATTGGTAAGTGTTTGTTTGGTAAGGCATTTAACAAGAAGAGATTTGGGTTCAATTCTTGGGGGTGCCACTTACAAAGGTAGTAGTCTGATCTCAATTATGTGAGTGTATGTCAGTTCGACAATAATGGTGTGAACCTCTAGTGATTAATGGTCTCCACCTTCGAAAAAAAATATACAACAATGGTACGAAACTCAAGTGACTGGTGGTATCCATCTTAGGCCGAGTCATCTTAGGCCAAGTCAACAACAACGAGATAAATAGGCTTATTGAGAGTAACCCCTATAGTTTGATGGTCTCCATTGCATGCCATGTCAACAACAATCATACGAATAGGCTTGCTGAAGCGACCAATGGTCTCCATCTTCGATAACAATGGTACAAACCACCATATTCGATAACATTGATACAACAATGGTACAAACCTCAAGCAATTGGTGGTGTCCATCTCACGTTGGGTCAAAAATAACGAGACGAATAAGCTTGTTGAGAGCAGTCCCTATAGTACTCCTATAGTTTGATGGTCTCCATCTCACACCACGTCAACAACAATGAGACGAGTTTGATGGTCTCCATCTCATGACATGTCAACAATAATGAGACAAATAAGCTTGTTGAGACCATCTCATGCAAGATAAATAGACTTGTTGAACCCAAGCCCTTATAGTTTGAATCCAACCACAACAATAAGACGAATAGGCTTGTTGAAAGCAACCCTTATAGTTTGAACTCTACATTTTTCAGTTAAACATCAATGAAAATGAAGAACCAAATCGATGTTTGTGATTATAAATAATTTCCTTAAACAATTATAAAGACCAAAGTAAAATGAACGTGTCAAATCCAATTCAAACTAGGTGGATTGGTAAATTGCCAAGAAAAGACCTAGGTTCAAACCTTGAAAGCACACTGCTAACTTTAACAAATGTAGTAGTCTGTGCTGAATCCTCTCTTTGAGTGCACATCAGACAGACGACACTGATGCCAACCTCGAGCAACCAATGTCTCCATCTCATGCTAGACTGACAACATTGATGCCAACCTCGAGCAACTAGTGTCTCCCTCTTATGCCAGACTGACAACGTTGATTCCAACCTCAAGCAACCAGTGTCTCCATCTCATGATGACCCCAGTATCAACCCCAAATGACCGGTGCCTCCATCTCATGCTGGGTCAACAACAACTAGACAAATAAACTGTTGGAAGCAGTCCCTATAGTTTGAACCCTAGGCTTATGTAACCAACTCCCCTATATTGTCAAACCCAATTCGTCATTTTTTTTCAAAGCAATAACTAATATACGGTTTGAACGTTACAACACATTTTGCTAATCAGCGTCGTGATAACACAAGTGGTCACATCATAAAACAAAAACGATGAAGCTGAATATAATTGTATCTGCACAGGAAATCGTTACGTGACACTATCAATTTTATGTAGGGAGTTGATGACAGATTTGTCTTTTTGTGAGTGAATTCCGTTAGAACAACTCCTAACGAGAACTAGGTATTAATTACATTTTAGTTATCAAATTTTTTGAATTTAAAATTTTAACGAATTTATTTGACGAATAAATTTTATATTCGGCAAGGAAAAATATATTTTTTGAATTTAAAATCTTAACAAATAAATGGCGAATAAATTTTATATTTGGCAAGGAAAAAAATTTGGCAAAAAACAAGGACAAAATGCATAGAAAAATTAAATTATTATTTTTTTTTTATTTTTAGCCGCCAAATTTAGCAAGGAAAAACATTTTGGCAGAAAACAAAGAAAAATTTAATTTAATTTTTCTGTGCATTTTTCACCGCGGAAAGAGGGACGGAGTTACGGACACTTCAGCCAAAAAGCCTTTTAGATTTTATTTTATTTTATTTTCCACAATAATGAGCACAGGAAAATCTACAGGCCTCCGGATGGCATGGTGATAACTCATAAGTCACATGGTGATAGTCGTTGTCAAATTTTATATATGACAGACATAGGAAAGCAATGTAATGTCTTCACTTAAAATCTGATTGTAGTATATAGAGCTTGTACCATTTGCATCGTTTCCTTTCACTTGACTTAGGAAAGTTTAAACTTCTTATTATTACCATAAATTAAGAGGGACAAACTCCCAATCTAAATTAGGAGGGAATTAAAATGTCTACCAATGGAGGAATACTAATGAACTTAAAGAACTAAGATATCTTCAACTACTTAGTAGATATCGATCCGCTATGTACTTTGGCCGTATCTTTAAGGAAGGTGTCAGCATGTATAAGGTGGTCCCTTTTTCTTTTTTGGACTAAGACTTCAACATCAATGGCTCAGAAATCAAATGCAAAAACATCTTCTTCTCAATCCCAAAAGCCTCCTCCCATATTAGAGGAGGTGATCGATAGCGTGCTAAATAGGCAGCAGGAGTCTATGGTTCTTTCTGCCCCTAAAGTTAAAATTTGTATTAAATTTGAGATATATTAACTCATATATCAACTAGCATTTCATTTATAATATTTTGAATTTTTAAATATGTAGAATTTCTCTCTGATTTTAATAGTATTAAACTCGAACATAAAAACTACAGTTTATAAAAATAAAAGCATTATAAAAAATAAGAGAATTAATTATTTTATAATGTAAAGTTATTCAACGTTAATAAGATGAAATTCTTATAAAAGTATTAATATGGATAAATATAAATATTTAGGTTTTGTAATTTTAAATTTGTTATTTTATTCTACTTTAATAATCATAAACTACTCAAATGCCACAACTAAAAAAATATTACATATTAAATAAAATACTTAACCATCTGTCCACCAAGTGGCCGAATTGATTGCTGGATACGTGGAATTCTATTTGCATGTTTGTCCTCCTGTTTGCATGTCCGTACCTCCATTTGGATATGTCAAATTCCAAAAAAAAACTTTATCATCTTCGTAGCACATCAAAGGAGCCTGCAAGGAAGGCACAGAAAACTTCATGCGCTCCCCCGCAGGATATAGGCAGGATAATCAGGCATTCCAAGCTCCTTCGCCCTACGTCAAACTCCAAAACAAAAGCTTTATTATTTCATAGAACATCAAAGGAGCCTGCGAGGAAGGCATAGAAAGCATCATATGCGTTACCCCATAGGATATAAGCAGGTTCATCAGGCATTCCAAGCTCCTTCGACCTGGTTTCAATTTAGGTCAAGTGAATGTGATCTTGGTAGACATATAAAACATTATGTATGTTCCCCCATAAGACATAGGCAGGCTCTTCAAAAATTCCAAGCCCCTTCACACCTAGTTTCATTTTAGGCCAAATGAACGTGATCTTGGTATCTAACACGCTGCATACAGTGGCCTCTGTATTGTATAGGTAGCGAACACATTTCGAACGGTAGCAGCAAATACAAAGTTAAAAATAAATATAAAATTTGAGGTACTTTATATTTTTTTTAGATTTTTATACATTAAGGTTTAAATTTTGGAGTTGTATTCTATAATCCTTATACCACCCCTTACCACTTGGTTGTTAATATCTGATATGAGGGGACCACCAGTAGCTTCAGATTGAAACTGCTATCTTCGTAGAACCCTGAAGGTTATAGCACAATTTTAATAAAGAAATAATTAAAATATCACTTTTATAAAGAATCAATGTAGGAAGGTCCCTCTAATGCATTCAATAAACAATTATATATTCTTCTTCATGGATGATTTGATATAAATTCCTCTCATATCATATATATAGACTTTTCAATCATCACTTTTCAATCATGACTCTTCAATTATAACTTTTCAACCATGATTTTTCAATCATGAATTTTCAATAATAATTAAATATATAATTAAAGTAATAAATAATAATTAATAAGTAATGTTAGGATGTGGAATCCTAACATGCCATCCTCCTTAAAAAGAGCTTTGTCCTCAAAGATCAAAGTAAGGAGCTTTGTTGCTTGTTTTCCCAATTGAATTTGTGCATGTTCTTGTAATATCTTAATGTCACTTTTTTGAAGGCAGGGATATCTTGAAGGTCGAAGTGTTAGTGATGGGTTACCAAAAAAAATAGTAGAAAAAAAGTTGTGGTAACGCTTCCAAATTCTTTTGTGGTTCCTTGGTAGAACCAATGGAGAAGGAGTGTGTAGTCACTCTGCATTGGTTTCGAATAGGTTTGGTCATGTGGTGAGAACTCAATATTTGTGAGAAAGGTGTGTGTAGGTCTTGTAAAGTGCATGTATGACTGACATTGATCACTTCGGGTATGTCTACCTCATCCTTGCTTGGTGCATCAATCACTTCCAACATATCAACCCTATTGCTGATATTGGTGGGATTAGGTATTTTAGGTATTTCTTGCTCATTATCCTTGTTTTCTACATATTCCTCATATTTCTCATATTACTTAGCTTCCACTTTGGTATTTATTAGATACTCGATATTGCTCAAAATACCATCAAGAAGTTCCATTTTTTTATTGTGATCTTGTTCATTCCATCTTCTAAAGTTTGTGATGTCCCTTTTAATTTCCTTGATTTTGATCAGCGCACCCAACCTAACTGGGTCAAACATGGTTGGGTCCAACATGGCTCTGATACCAAATGGTAGAACCCTGAAGGTTCTAGCACAATTTTAATAAAAAATTAATTAAAATGACATCTAAATTAAAAGAATCACTTTTATAAAGAATCACCTGTTTCACTGGTAGGAAGGTCCCTCCAATGCATTCAATAAATAATTATATATTCTTCTTCATGGATGATTTGATATGGATTCCTCTCATATCATATATATAGACTTTTTCAATCATGACCTTTCAATCATGACTTTTCAATCATGAATTTTCAATAATAATGAAATATATAATTAAAGTAATAAATAATAATTAATAGTAATGTTAATATGTGGGATCCTAACATATCTTCAGACTAGCGTACACTTAACAAAGTCAGATCAGTCTATTACTCTTGCTGCCTACATTTCTTTCTAAAAAATGTTCTAAACTTATCAATCCACTACCTTTGAAACTTACTATAGGTTAGCAATAAATTCATTTTGGTGGGTGCTGGTCCAGCACCTACAATAAATTCATTTTGGTGGGTGTTGGTCCAACACCTGCATTCGGTGATCTATCCCCTCTTCTTCCTCTCTTCCACTTAATTTTGTTGTGTTTCTGTATATTGACTATGTATTCATCTAATATTTTATAATACACTTTGGTATAAATAATAAATCTATTGCAACTACATCTATTTACTTGTTCACATTTGATATCAATGCAAAGCAGAATAATCAAAGATACGGACATGCTTATGGAAAGAGGGGGACCAAAGCCAAAAATGTACCAATTGGACTGATGGGAATCCAATCCTGAAAGTGACATAAAGTGCTACCTACCATTAATGTAGGTATATATTTCCGCTAGCAATACAGAAAGTTATGGTCAAGGCCATTTGGACTAGTATAAATTTTAGGCTTCGTTTCTCGGGTTGAGTGGAACATTTGCTTTCCTTTCAAACATGAAAGTTAGAGAAATCAAGGAGAACCAATGATTATTGATGCCAATTTTTTTGCGTAATTGTGTTTTGCCTACCTCATAACTCTACAAAGACTTTTGAAGGGAAAGAAACGGGCCTCACACCCATTTTCCACGCGTTCTCTTGAATGGTTGCATTTATCGTGGCAAGTTTCCAATAGTAATCCAAATTGTGCATGTGTGGTGAATTTTGTTGAGTGAAGGATAGTTAAATTATGTGTTTATTAGTGTGGTGTAAGTATGATAAAATATTATAGGAAGACAACAATTTAATGTAAAAAAAATTAAAAAATTAAAAAATTAAAATAAATTTTAAAAAATAATAAATATTTGTTTTATTATAGAAGTATTGTAATTGGGGTGTATGATCAATGGTATTATATATATTTTTATTATTTTATTAAGGAAGATAAATTTAAAATGTTACAAGATGAAGCATTTATATTATAAAAAAGGCAAGAATAAAATTGATGTAACATAGAAATGCACCATTCAATGAAATAAAGAAGATATGACATTATTAGCAACATTTATAACAAATAACCCTCTTAGGGTTTTATAATGGAAACTCTAAGGTGGAGAGCTTTCTTTCTTAATAAAGTTTACAATGAACAATATGGCGCTACAATGATTCCCTATGCCACATCGAGTGTTGGGTGGGATTTGGAAGCTTTGTGGACTTGATTGACCACCCTAGACCAAATGCTACTCTTAGAGACCTACACACAATCCACAATGAGAAGTTAGTAGCACCAAGGGGCCTACCTTGGTTAGGTCCCAAATATCATAAAATATGTAAGCAATAAACTCTACTAAATTCTATGAAACTAAAAAAATGATGCCAAAATGACACAAAACACTAAAATAATACCTTTGCTCACCTTATTGCCTTGTATGTTGTTGATGTAGCAACCAGTTTTGTCTTAGGCTCGTGATCATTCTAGGGCCCAACAAAAATCTTTGAAAATCATCTAGGAGCTTGATCGCAGTGACTATAGGCCATCCAAGGGTCTCTGCTACTCCGATGCTATTAAAACTTGTTGCTAACCTTTTCGGGATGTGTTGGACCTCTAGTAACGACCTTGTAGGTTGTGGACATGGTGGGTATTGGATATATTTCCATGGCTGATAGGGTGAGGCTAGGGGGAGATGGTTGTGGATGGTGGATAAGCACACAAGGGAGGGCTAAAGAAATTTTGGTAGTTTTGGTATGGTGATCATGTTTTTTTTTTTTAAGAATGCAAAGAGAGGGTATTTATAGATTTTTGGCAAGGGTGAGGGAGTGGTGATTGGACAATGACATGATATGAGGTGGTAACCAAGTGGTATGTGGGGAAACCAAGAAAAATATGGAAGATTCCTCATGGAGGACTATGCACCCTCCAATATTAATGACTTTAGGTGAGGTGACTCCTCACCCAAGTGTCACAAATTTGCATGAGAAGTGGAATCCTTGGGATGAGGTGGAGGAATTATAAATACATAAAAAGTGTCATGTGGATATGGGAGGACTTAGAAATTTAATGAGGGTGTTTCCTAGGAGATTTGAATTAGGATTTGGGGGAATTTTATAATCCTAGGAAAAGGCAAGGAGGATGTAGGAGGATTTGGGAATTTAATGGGGGTATTTCCTAGGAGATTTAGTGGGACTTTTGATGAATGACTAGAATTTTGAGGATTTGGTTTAGGATTTAAAAATTCATTATGGGTCTTATCAAGGGTTTGACTAGGGAGTAGGAAATACTTAGAGGGTTAATTGGGGATTTGATTAGGGCATTGAGATTAAATGGAATTATGGGAATTTTTAGGAGGATTTGAGCGATTAAAGAGAAATTTAGAGGAATCGGGAAAATTAAAAAGAATTAGAGCAATTTAGGAAGAATTAGGGAAATTAGAAGATTATAAGGAATTAATGAGGAATTAAAGGAGGTTAGAAGATTTAGAGAGAGATTAAAGTAATTATAGGGGAAATAAGAGATATTAGAGGGATTATAGAAGAATTAGAAGAAATTAAAGATCATAGAGAGGAATTATGGGGATTAAGAGGAACCTAAAAAGATTTAGAAGAATTTAGAAATAACTAGAATGATTAGATAGAAATTGTAGGAAGATAGAGAGGATTATAGGGGAATTAGGAGAATTAAGAGAAGTTAGATGAATTTAGAGGAAAATTAGGATATTTAGAAGAACTAAGAAAGATTAGAGAGCATTATGGATTTTGAACGTAATTCGAAGAAAATTGAGAAATTAGGGATCTTGAGAGGTGTTTTGGGAATTTGTAAAATTAATCAAAATTTGGGTTTTTAGGGAATCACAAAATGACATGTTTTTGGTGTCTACA